>OZ038391.1:28655519-28663019 GCA_964036045.1 Eutreptiella sp. 'Long Island Sound 2002' | reverse complement strand
GTGTGGTATGATGTGCTATGGTGTGGGATGATGTGGTTTATGATGTGGTATGATGTGGTATGATGTGGTATGATGCGGAATGGTGTGGTATGATGTGGTATGGTGTGGGATGATGTGGTTTATGATGTGGTATGGTGCGGTATGATGTGATACGACGTGGTATGGTGCGGTATGATGTGGTATGGTGTGGGATGATGTGGTCTATGATGTGGTATGGTGCGGTATGACGTGGAATGGTGCGGTATGGTGTGGTATGGCCCACCCTCCTCCCCACCCACATACCCACACAGCGTCCTCGATACAACTACGCAACACCCCTGCCTACCCACTTCTATCCATGTACATGCACACACCTCCCAACCACCTGTATCCCGGAAATTTCACCAACCCTCGTCCACATCTCGATCCGTGTACTTCCTTCTATACACCGTCACCAACCCCCTCCGCCACACGCAATACCACACCATGCCACACCATACCACGCCATACCAACGGGGCCAATCCATCGGACCCACCAACCCACATCAAAAAACGTTCCTCAGCGTAATATTGCCATTCATCAAAGGGGCTGGAAATTCGAGGCTGATTTTTTTCGGGTGCCGCAGACAGCCCTCGAGGGGCGGGGTGGGACCCTCACGGAGCTGACCCCCGCATCTCTGCCCCCCCCCCCCCCCCAGCCACAGACCACAGACTGCGCACACCGTCCGGGGGCGACATGATGCTGCCCGACGGGGCGTATCGGAAATCGTCGGACAGGGCGGCGGGGCGGTAGTAGTTGTCCAGAATGCACAGCAGGGCCCGCCGGTCCCACTCGTCGGTCACCCGGCCTCCGTAGATGATCTCGCCGATCATGTACCTGCCGAGCCGAGGGCCGAGGGCGGGGCGCACGGCGGTGGGGGTCATGGGTCCGACACATCGGATGTGACGTGCCCATGGCTGCGACATGCCTCCGGTGCCGTTTGGGCCAACATGGGCCCTACGAGGGGAGGGGGCGGGGGGTGGTACGGGGATTATGTCGCGTGGGAGAATGTCGGGGCACCCTGCGCCCGGAACACTGTGCCCCCAGAGCACTGTGGCCCCGGATCACTGTGCCTCCGGAACACTGTGCCCCCTCTTCGACCCGCCACTGAACCTGCAGCCCCAATTTGATATGCACTCCGTAGTGCACAGCACCGCGCCTCGTATCACCGCCCGTTGGAGATTCAGGCCTCGCTTGTGATACCCCCAAATAGAGTGCACCCCGCCTCCTTCCTTTGCCCCCCCCTATCAAGGCCCCAGACGCTCGACAGACCGATGGCGTGTGCCGTGTGTATCGATCCGGTCGTGTGCTGCCGATGGTACTGCCATCCTCCGTGGCATCGAGCCCGCCTTCTAAAGTCCGCGAGCACTTGACACCCTCACAAACCGAAAGACACTTTTGACCTATTTTTTTTGTCTGCGGGACGTCGCTTGTGTCGCTGGCAGATCTGAGGCTGCGACGCCCGTTTGTCACGTCATTTTGAAGCGGAGGGCCGTTGCCTGTCCAGTCAAGTGTCTGGCGATCTGCATCGGACATTCCGTCGCAGTACAGAAACGCCGTCGTCGCAGCTGCGCCGCACCGCAACAGCAACGGTCACAAGGAGCGGCCGTACTGGACGCCTTTCCCATGTTAACATGCGCCCCCCCCCCCCCCCATTAAGTCCCCTTCCCCCCTTCGTGGGCCCTGTGGAGGCCACCAGCCAAACCTCAGGAGCTACTCGCCGGGGACGGGGATGGCGATTGGGAGTTCCTCGTCCAGGAAAGGCTCACAGTTCCGGGGGGGGGGGGGGGCGTGGGATTTCGGGGGGGGGACCTTTCGGGGGAAATTTTCGTCTTGACGGAAGGGGCGCAGTGAAGATGAGTGCCTCAGTGACGGTTTGCATTTGTCTCCATAGTTTTGGGGCAAGCGTTTGGAACGGCGGATTGTTTCAGACGTTGAGACAGTTCAGTGGCGCTTTGATTTGCAAATCTTCGTGACGCTGAACGGAGCAGGGGCTTGCGCGTGAGGGTGTGTGTAAGGCAGTGGGACCTTTGGGGATTCCAAGGGTGGCGAAAGCCCTGGGCACAGTATTCCGGGGGCACAGTGATCCGGAGGCACAGTGATCCGGGCACGTCTGCCCGGCGCGCCCGACATCCAAATCCATGTTCCGGCCACCCATCCCAACGCTTTACCCCCAGACATCGCTCCCTCCTCCAGCCCAGGCTACCCAACCCCTGCCGTCTCGGGGGCCCATGTGGGGGCGGAATGGCTACATCCCCCGTGCCTTCTCGGGGGTCCCCAACACGGGGACAAAAAACTGGGGAAAAGGGGGGAGAACTGGGGGAAAAAAGGGGAAAACTTGGCCCGGCACGCCAACGTACTCTCGAAATCAAGTGCGATCTAATGCGGAGAGGCGTACATCGCGCTGGGACACCAGCACCTGAGATCGCCATTGATGAGCGCCGGCAACCGGATTGGGTCGGGCGCCTCCACGACAAGGGCACGGGGGTTGTGGGTACGAGGCGAAGTGTGCACCGGGCAACGGGTTGCGGGCATTGTCCAGGGATCGGCACCAATTGCTGAGGGACCTCCGGGGGCGGTTTGGCACAAGGCCTTGGTGGTTGGCTCTGTTAGCCTGTGGCGGCGCCTATTGGCCTCTCGCCCTTGAACCTTCTGCTATGACAAGCCGGCGTCCGCAGGGCATCCGCACTGCAGCGGGCATCCCCCTGCCCGGGGGGGGGGGGAATCCAGAATGCACCTTCTGCCCAGGGCGTCCTCCCCTGATGGCCTGATCAGTGCCCGGTGTGCGGTCATCACGAAGACCCCCGGGGGTCGTTTGGGGCCCTGGCCAGCCCCGGCCGGACCCCCCCCCCCCCGCCCACATCAGAACAATTTTCCTCCGGCAAAAAGTGAAGTTCATTAAAGGGGCCGGAAAGTTGAGGCCTATTTTGAATACACAAACTTTTTTTTGGCCTCCGACCCCCCCCCCCCCCCACTCCCGGGGGGGGGGGGTTCTCCTTCAGCAATGGCCTGATTGGCACGGCATACCGGAGAGACTCCCAGGGAATCTCCTCCTTCTCGTCCAAGAACATGTGCAGCCAGTGCAGCGACACCTCCAGATCCGTGTCGTTGAACTCGTACCTGCGGTGCAGCAGCACACCACTCGGGCCCCACGGCCGCCGCCGACTTCGGCCAGCCCCAACCCTCATCAGACGTGACTCAGGCCAACGCTCTGCCCCAGCGGGGGCCGCCTCCTCAGTTTTGACGCAATGCCCCCCCTCCCCCCCCCCAAACTCACGGTCGCCGGAGGCCTCCTTGGGAGGGGGGTACAGGTACAGATATGGGGATGGGTGTGAGAAAGCCCTTCCGCCAATGACTGGCAGTTGGGGTGGGGAAGTGCTGTGCAGGGCGGTCCTTGAGAGAAAAAACTGTGTTCCGAAACGGCATTTTTGCAGAAAGACCGCGTGCAGCTCAAATGTTCAATTATGGTTGGTGGCGATTGGCGGTTGGTGGCGATTGGCGGTTGGCGGTTGGTGGCGATTGGCGGTTGGTGGCGATTGGTGGTTGGTGGTTGGTGGCGGTTGATGGCGGTTGGCGGTTGGTGATTGGTGGTTGGTAGCGGTTGGCGGCGGTAGGCAGTGGTTGGCGCTATTGGTCGCCGTTGGCGGTTGGCGGTTGGTGGCGGCCGGCGGTTGGTGGTCCCTGGGGGCGGTCCTCGGCAAAAAAAAAAATGGTTCCTTAAGGACCGCCCTGATGCAGCGCAAGGTCCGTCAGGGCTGCCTTGCGCATCGGCGTGGCTTTGTGGGCCCCCTTCGGTAAAGCCCACCACGATTCCGTGTTGTCCCCACGGCGATGAGGCCTGGGGCGACCAACCCACGTACGCCGTTCCGCGGCCCTGCGCTCATGCCCTCGGGCGGGGCCTCACGTGACTCTCCCGTCCCGGACCTTGGGACCCGAGAGACCCCGCCTCAACACATCGACGGACGGGGACCCTTCGCCCATGGCACAGCGCTGTGCACTGGGCATTGGCGTTGACTCCGACGTGTCTGAGGACGCGAGGACAGCCACGAGAACTGTCGGTGGCGCCCGGCTTCCCCCCATTTTTCTGCTGTTGTCCACGATGCCGGGACCTCTCGGTCGGGCCATTGCCTCCGCCCCCCCCCCCCCCCCCCGGGGGGGGCGGGGGGTGTTGTCGTTTTGGGGCCCTGCCCAGCGCCCCCCCCCCCCCCCGCCGCATCAGAAACATTGTCCCCAGGAAACGAACGAAATGTATCAAAGAGGCCCGAAATTGGAGGCCGACCTCCGGTACACAAACCATTTTGGGCGTCTGCCCCCTCCCCCCCCCCCTTCCGCGCACTCAGCAATGGCCTGCCTCTCGGTGCGGCACTCACCTTCCGTCTGCGAGAATCCCCCACGGCCCTTCACAGCACTCGTCGACCATCTGCTACCCTACAAACCCTTGCTACGCCCTTCGGCCGCCCTCTGCCGCCCTCTGTCGTCCGCCCTCTGCCGCAGACCTTCCGTGTGAAGAGCCACCCCTTTGCAACCCCCAGCCCCACTCCGCTCTGCCCCTGCGCACCAACGGCCGCGGCCGTCTGGAGGAGCAGCATGACTGGCGGACGCTTGTTTGGCGGACCGGACATGATTCCACTGATGGGGCAGCCTCGGGGGGGGGGGGGGGCAACCTCCAATGCGCTGGACACGGGACCCGTCTCAAGACGAAGGCGCTTGGGCTTCCCACAATACACTCACCCCCCGCCCCCCCGGAGGAAGCCATTGCACGTGTGCACAGGAGGTGATCAGCACAAAGCGCAGGACGAAAGTGGCTCGTCAGTGGCCTACAACACCGTGGGTCCCTTTCTGTCACAAAGCGCGCAACGCGAAGACGACCTGCATCTCGGCCCCCCCAAAGGGATGCATTTGAAGGAGGGGAGGTTACCCCCCCCCCCCCCACCCCTCCAGGGCGCCCAGCCTATGCCCAGCCACTGTCCCCCTGACGCCAAGTGCTGGCTTCAATGGCATTCGTAACCGACAGTAACCGCCCCCAACCGCTTTGGCGACCACCTCCAACCGCGGACCTAACCGCTCCTGGGGCGGCCTCTGAGGTCCCTTCCCTTCTAAGGCCCCCCCGCCCCCCCGATGTATCAATGGCCCAGCGCACCTGACATTCCAACCCAACGGCCCAAACTTCTTCCGCTCCTGAATGATCGAGTGGAAGAAGCAGAGGGAGAAGAGCAGCTTCTTGTAGGCGTAGGACTTGGTGCACTCCGGGAACGTCGGGATGCCGCTTTCGTCGATCCCCTCCTCCGATTCCTGCAAAACGGGGAGGGTCCACTGCGGGTGCGCGGATGGAACACACACTTGGCATTGCCCCCGTGACAAAGTGTTGACTTGTGCAGCCCAAGCCATGAGGCTCAACAGATTTTGCATTACCCCCCCCCCCCCGGGGGTAAGTAGTAGGAAGGGGGGGTCTGGGACCCAAAAGCTACTTTGGTCCGTCTAAGGCAACGGGGGAAGGCCTTCCCAGAGCCCAACGCGGGGTTTAAAAGTGGATGCAAGCCCCCTAGCCCCCCCCGCCCCCCCCCCCCCGTCTCAGGCCAGTGTTAGAAGGGGGGGAGGGGGTCGGAGGGGGTGTCTGGGACCCAACAGTTTGTGTACCAAAAATGGCCCAACAGGATTTTCCCTCTTGTAAATGTCGTTTTTTCCGACTGTGGTGACTTTGGTCTGGAGAGGGGGGGCAGTCCAGAGGGGCCATCTCAGTTCTGTAACCGTTTAGTGGCTTTCTTTAGAGAGTGTTTTTACTCCCGACTAACGCATTCTGAACTCAAGTCGCGTATGCAGTCCATTGTGGACTCTTGTGGCTGTCACGCCAGCAAGCAGAGCGACTCTAGAGACCGAGGACTGATTGGGGATACCCCCCCTCCTCCGGTGGTGTACGGCCATTCTAATACTTCCCCCCCCCCCCCTTGGTTGCAATGCCGCTATTGCACCCCCTGTTTGAAGAGGGCCTTAGGGGCCCATGGATTGCCTCACCCGGGGAGAGCCAAGGCTGAGGTGCACCGCACTCATCCGTTGACCACACAGTCGGGCGGCCGGGGGTACACGCCTCAGTGTGGGCCGCGCTTGTGCTGTGAGTGGGTCTCTCGGCCCACCACGCGGCGTGCCGTGCACGCTGTGCGTGCGGTGGGTTGCTTCGCTCCCCTTCCGCCCAAGGGGCGGGTTGAAATACTGGCGGCGGCCCGTCCGGAATAGACTCGGATTGTTGCTGCTCCTGACCACCTGAAGTGGAGCACCCTGGGCACAGGGAGGAGGCACGAGGAGGATCGCCGTCGATGGAAGTCTGCTGGCAGAGGTCGCGTGTTCACGATCGAGGCGTTCCACAGCGGGACGTGGCCCTGGATGGCACCTGTGTCCATGTCCCGCCCAACGGCGGCGGTGCAGAGGAGGAGGGGGGCATCGAACGACGTTGGCAGTCCGCCACGTGGAATGAGACCGAGAGCTGGTGCGCATGCCATCCGCTGGGAGCACATTGGCAATCGCGCGTGTCTTGAGGAGTGGGATTTGGGTTTGGAGGGCAGTCACTACCCCCAAAACGGGCCGCCACGGACCGGGAGCGTCCACGCTCACGCACAGACGACCACTGGACTGCCGACCTGTGTCCAGTCCACGCTCGAATCAATGCGGAAACCCCCACCTATTCACACGAGGGCTGTCCAGGCAGGGCTGCACCGACCTTGTTCAGGCGAGGCGGCACGGCCGGAGCAGACTTGCCACTCGCGTCTGCCGAGCCCGCCACAACCAAGCGAGTCTCGGCCCTACTGAGCCATGCACCGGATGCAGCAGGTTCCTACTGAGTTCTGGATGTGAGTGGGGCGAGTATTACTGAGTGGCACACGGCACAGGGCCCATTCCTAACGAGACCCGGATGCCCGGCAGGACGCTAGCGGCATGTCTGGCGTCCGGAGTCTGGGCGCTGCAGGTGATCGTTACTCCATGTGCCCCCCGGCCTCATTTCAGCCCACGTGCCCCCGGTGAATGATCACCGACGAGGAGCTGGACGCTGCTTTCAGGGGCAATGCCTCCGGAGCCGCCGCAGCATGGCCGGATAGCGGGGGGGGGGGTAGGGCAACTCCCGCACGTGGAGCACGTGCACATTGTTCGACGTCGGCAGTGGCAGTGCCCGCCCCCGGCCTGGGGCTGGCACTGGAGGGCTTCAGGGCGGCTTGGACAACGGAGGACGTGCCCACGAACAGGTCCGGCCCCCGGGGGTCAAAGGGGCAGAGAGCACCGGGACGTGACAGGCTTTGACTTGTCCAAATGCAACGCTGCGACGCGAATCGGCCGGGCCGTGTCCATTCCCAGTTCTGGTGCACCCGCAAAAGCCCCAGAAATTGCCGCTGTTTAGGCGGTTGAGTGGCACTTGAAAATTGTCGAGAATTTGATTTTCCCCAGAGCCCCTCCGTCGCCCCCCGGACGGGCCCGGGGGGTCATTTGGTTGCAAC
>OZ038391.1:28628019-28653019 GCA_964036045.1 Eutreptiella sp. 'Long Island Sound 2002' | reverse complement strand
AGGGCAGTGGGTGGCGTTGGGGGGGGGGGGGTGCGAGGCATCGGACGCCCTGCAGCGCCCTGTTCCCTTTGGAGGACAGGGGAGGCACCGCCTGGAGAGCCCCTGCCCTCTGCCACGGGGGCGCACTCTGGACAGGCCCTTCTACGGCGCGGGTACCCCCCCCCTTTTGTAAAAGCTACGCAAAATCCCCAAATCAATACGGTCCCTACGCCCGCTGTGGCTTGGACAAGGGCGTCGCTTATACAAAGGGGCGGGTACAGCGAAGGGCGCTGGGTCACCACTGACACCACCGACGGGCCTTACCACTTTGCGCACATGAGGGGGAGGGTGGCGCAGTTGCAGCGGTCGTCCATTGTTGCACCCCAACCCCAGGACTGGGGGGGGGGGGGGAGGGCTGGGCGAGGGGGGGCAATGGGAGCCCAGAAGCGCCTCCAGTATACAGCCCCTCCTGCAGGACACTTCATCGGCTCACGCCTTTACAGGGGCCCGGATAGGCCGGGGGGGGGGCGGGTCCAAGGCCTTGGGCACATGCCCCCCCCCCCCCATCCGGTCCCACAGTCGCACGCACCCCCCGCCCCCCCTGTCACACACACACGCGTTGGGAACCGCAAAACAAGGAGCAGCGCAAGAAAAGCGGTTGAAAGAAAACTCCTCAGGAACAGCAGAGCCGTCCTGGACGTCTTTCGGTCTGTCGAAGATGATTGCAGAGCGCGCTGGACAGTGCAGGCGCCGTGCGGTGTTGGCAAACTGTTCCCCCGGTTGCAACTACGCGGTCATCGGCACCATTCAACAGACCGAGAATCACTTCATGGAGGAGTTCGTGTTCATCACAGCCCAATGCCCCCCCCCCCCCCCCCACACACAATTTGCGAATGCACAGCACAAAGCGGTCTTTGGCTGAGTGAAGACTCCTCGTCAGTTGGTCATCAGACAAGACAAACAGAGCATGTCCAATGCCAACAGGCGTCTTTCTGTAGGTGCAACAAGAGGAGCATGTCCGGCTGCAGCCCGCCTCAGCGTCAGCTGTGGAGACGGGGCAAGTAGCCCTGCCTCGCTGCCAGCAGTGCCACAAGGGAGAAGGTCAGACCAGCCCAGCCCAGTCTCGCCCCGTCCAGCCCAGGTCAGCTCTGTCCGGCTCTGCCCAGCCCAGCCCAGACCCGCCGAGCTCAGGCCCTCCGATCTGCGCCCCTTTTTGCTCCTACTTTAGCCCCCCGGAGGATTGTGGTACACTGACATTCGACCAACAGATTTGGTGTCGGACGGATGCAAAAACAGAAGACATGCAATCAGCAGAAGTACACCGTCACCGGTGCACTACACACACACACACACACACACACACACACACACACGCACGCACGCACGCACGCACACACACACACACGCACGCACACACACACACACGCACGCACGCACGCACGCACGCACGCACGCACGCACGCACGCACGCACGCACGCACGCACGCACGCACGCACGCACGCACGCACGCACGCACGCACACACACACACACACACGCACGCACGCACGCACGCACGCACGCACACACACACACACACACACACACACACACACACACACGCACACACACACGCACGCACGCACGCACGCACACACACACACACGCACGCACACCACACACCACACACGCACGCACGCACGCACGCACGCACGCACGCACGCACGCACGCACGCACGCACGCACGCACGCACGCACGCACGCACGCACGCACGCACGCACGCACGCCACACACACACACACACACACACGCACGCACGCACGCACGCACGCACACACACACACACACACACACACACACACACACACACACACACCGCACGCACACACACACACACGCACGCACGCACGCACGCACGCACGCACACACACACACACACGCACGCACGCACGCACACACACCGCTGGGGGCCTCGAGCGTGAGCTTGACGGAGGTGTGGAGGATGGGGATGGGGAACCACTCGACGGGCATCGACGTGAGCCAGAGGCCGGAACTCGGGGTGAATGGCCATGTGGGGGCGTTGAAGGTCGCCACCTGCGGAGAGAGGGCGGGGGCGGCACCGGGGCATTGGGGGCGACCGGGGAGGGGCACCGGCACCGAGAGAGGCACAGGCCTCTGCCATGGGATCACACCCAGAGGCAGGGGCACGGGGGGCAGGGGCGGGGCTTCGAGAGCGGGTGCAGCAGCGGTTACTGGCGGTTGGACAGCGCTTTCGGCAGCCGTGCGGGCGGTTGCAAAACGGTTGGCGGGCAATGGGGCACCGGCGGTCAGGGCGGAACTGACAGTTGTCCCCGAACGGGGGGGGGGGGGGGGTACAACACCCGTGTCCAGCGCAGGCCCGGGACCGGGCCAGCCCCATACAACCGACTTCCGGGTCCGCGCGGCAGCTCCTCCTCCCGAACCGGAAGTGGGTGTTGCCGCCCCCGCCACCCGCCGCCTCTCCCCCCGGGGGCCTGCCCCTACCTCTGCCCCTGCCCCGCTCCTGCTCCGGCGTGTGCGCCAGCACCGGCCCCGAATCGTGACTATGCCTCTCCCCCTGACGCGGCCCCCGCCCACTCACGTGCGTCTCCAGCGCCGTGGCCCTGCGCGGCTCACAACGAACCCCAGCGCCTATGCCCCCCCCCCCCCCGTGTGACATTCCGTCGGGTTGTTGCTCCTTTACGGGGCCCTGGACAGTCACCCGTTCTTCCCTTCGCATGTTGCGTCGCGTTGCTGCGTTCTGTCGGCCGCTGCGGCCGGTGCTCTTGCTGGTGTCGTTTCCGCGTTTGCGGAGCCCAGTAGTTGGTGTGTTGGGACTGTGCTGAATGTGGCGGGATGTGCCGTTTACGTGTCAGCGGCGCCCAGTAGTTGGCGTACCGGGGGTTGTGCTGGTTGTTGCGGGGGTCGTTTGACTGTTGTTGCTGTCCACACACCTCCGTCCTCAAGCCGTCCACAACCTGCCTCTCTGTGTTTCCGTGTGCGTGAGCCCCACGTGCCCTGCTCCGCATGGTGTCCCGGGTGATGTACGCTGCACTGTGAGCGCGCCGTCGTCCTTGGCTCTGCCCACCCCCAGTTTTGTCGGAGGTCCCTTCTCTTGCCTGGCCCACCATTTCTTTCCGCAGGGCGCCTCAGGGGCCCCAGTGCTGGATCCCCCGGGCGCAGACTAACAACGGCGCTGTGCCGCAGGGGCCGCACCCCCCCACAAGTCTCCGCGGTGGATTCTCACGCAGTTTCGCTCTCCGCGTCGCCCCTGCACTGCCACGCCTCAGAACGTGCCCCGATGATGCCCGGTGCCCCCCCCCCCCCCACACACTCCCACAACGCCCTACGCCCCCCACAACGGTCCCCCCCCGCACAATGGTCAGCGGCACGGGCAACAGCCCCGTCTCCGGGACAGCCGACCCCCGGAGTAGTCAAACAGGACAAGTCATCCGGGGGCTCCGTTGACACAACCAAAACATGTTCGGGCCCACAGAGGGTCAGAATGAGCAGTGGCGAGAGGCCAATGGGCACCGCCAAAGGCAAACAATCAGATACCGAGGCCTTGTGCCACCCCTCCCCCCCCCCCCACACACTCCCACAATGCCCTACCCCCCCCCCCACACACTCCCACAACGCCCTACGCCCCCCCCCCCCCCACACACTCCCACAACGCCCTACGCCCCCCCCCCCACACACTCCCACAACGCCCTACGCCCCCCCCCCCCACACACTCCCACAACGCCCTACGCCCCCCCCCCCCACACACACTCCCACAACGCCCTACGCCTCCCCCCGCCCCACACACACACACTCCCACAACGCCCTACGCCCCCCCCCCCCCCCACACACACTCCCACAACGCCCTACGCCCCCCCCCCACACTCCCACAACGCCTCCCCCCCCACACCCACACTCCCACGACCCCCCCTCCCCATAAACTCCCACAACGCCGTACAATCCCCTACACTCCCACAAGCTACTGTCACACCCCCTCCAGCCACTGCCTCACCGCCTCAAGCTACTGTCACACCGCCTCACGCCACCTTTGCCAAATGCTTGGACCACGGTCGGTACCCACTCGTGTCACACCTGCTTTTCGAGCTCAGGCATAAAGCTGCTCGCCAAATGACAGTTTTCCAGCAGCACCCAATCCCCATTCTTCCTCCCAAGCTCCATCACTTTCTTGGCATTCTCCCCTTGTCCTTGTCCGAGGGACACAAAATGGACACGATCGGCGTAGTTCCTGTGGAGAGGACCGGGCGATCGTTGAGCGTGACAGGGAGCCATGAGAGGGACCACTGCAACTTGAACTGCACCCCTGAAGCCCACGGCGGTGGTGGGCCAACGAGTGAGACTTTCTGGCAACATCTGTGAATTTCGCAACATCGCTTTCCTTTGCAGGGCACATGCCGATCCCTTGCCAAAGCGCTTCAGAAGCAGCGGCTTACGAACATCGCTACAAGTGCCTCGATGGTTTGTCCCTGCATATGCAGGAAATGGACCACGTGTTCACCACCAAAAATGTAAATACACTCCGGCATGTTCACGTCGTGATACGGCGATCTTTTGGAGGTCCTGGAAATCTTGTAAGAGGAATCAGAAAATCGCAAGATGATTGTTCGAGGTTTGCACGATGTGAATATCATCCGATCCAAAAACCGGGGATGGTGTACGGGTGGTTCATATCATGGGCTGAACGCCTCAGCTTCGTTCTCTCAAACGACCTCCGCCCTTCTACGCCACTAGGGCACTATCAAACACTACACAAACGTATAGATACTCCAAACTGATCAGCGCAACGAAATATCTCCATTGGGGTCTCCGGGACTTCCGTCCCTGAGCTCCCCGTCTCTCATTTCGATCCCCCGGGTTGCATCGGATTTGGATTGCAGTGCATTGCAGTGCAGTGCAGTGCAGTGCCCTGCATTGCATTGCAACATCGCTTCGCGTTACATTGCACACAGCATTCCTGGATCCATGCAGTGTTTCCACTTGAAAGTGCTATGCAGTGCCGCATGGGAGGCAAAGCAGAGCAACGGTGTGTGCAATGCCATGCCATCCAACGCAATGCCACGGGTCACACAAAATAGCAGGTCCATGCAAATCTCTGCCCAGCCCTCGCGCTCTACTTCCCGCACCGCATGCAGTGCTCCCCCTCCTACCGCATTGCATTGTATGGCATTGGTGTGCCAGCGCTGAAAAAACAAATCAACGCAAACGCAACATCGCTCATGGCCTCAACTTCTCCCATGGCCAGTGCCCCAGATAAGCGACCTGCCCCTCCCCCCCCAAGGCGCCACAGCACACACTTTGTGGAGGCAAACTTGACCAGTGCGGCGGCGGGATCCACTCCAGTGGACAAGATAAAGACGATGGGGATGTGGCACGCGGTGTCTTCAAGGGCCTTGTTCAAATCTACGGGGGGCTGCTCCACAAACAAATGGCCCATGGCCTGCGATGACGAGGGCGAGGGATCGCGGAGGGATCGGTGCACTAAGAGCGGAGAGCATCGAGCAACAGTCCAATGTAAAAATCGTTTCCGCTGCCGCTGCCGGGCCAGGGGGGGGGGGGGGGGATGGTCTTCCCCCTTGCCCCACAGCCCGCGCCAACAACAACACACAGCCTTGCCTGAGACCATGCAAAACTTGGACAGACACAATTTTGGGTTATTGGAAGAGTGCCCACTCATTTTCTGCCCCGATCCGCCTCATACGCCCCCGATCCGCCCCACGAGGCCTCTTGCACGTTGGTCGTATCGTTGACGTTCCTGTTGACGTCAATAAAAGCCCAATCCGGCAATGTGGAATTGCTCGTACTCAGGGCGTTCCAGGTCTAGGGGGCGTTTTCGCACAGCGCGCGCACAGCGCGGGCACCGCGCCAATTATTAACTTGTTTATCCCGGGAACACCCCTGAAAACCACCCACCTACAGAAGCATGCCTGATCAATGCAAAACAGCATCGGGGGTGCGAATTCAGGACCCTGGGATCCGTGGCTTCCGGTGGTGGAAAACAGCCGACTTTTCGCACAGCGCAGGCACAGCGCACGGTGTGCCCCCCGAGACGTGACACAACAAACTGCAGGCTCTCCCCCCGTGGCATGCACCAGCCAGGGATACCAAGGCAAGGGGGAGGCTGTAGTTGCCAGAGGACAGGGGCTGGGAGCACCACACAGCGCCCCCCTCAAGATGCGGGAGATCAAATATGGACTTACACATGTCATTATCCGAGAGCGCTGCGGGGGTCTGCAGTACTTCGGGGTAAAGGCATTGCGTTGCTTTTTGTGTTCTGGCACAGCCTTTAATACCCCTTTTGGTACGCGTTGTCAAGCTCACTGCACATCGAAGAGGCCGCTTCTTTCTGCAGTGCGCCCACGGAAGCGGCCAACATACAGCGACACTTGTCCAATAGGGCCGCAGAGGGCAAGAGACTGTGCCATTTGCAAGCGGCCACACGCGGGTGTTGTGGTCACCCAAGTGCCCGGCTGTCGATTGACAGGCGCACCAGACTGTCTTTGAAAACGTTAGCGGAGAGCATCAATAAGCTGCAAGTCCTCTTTGACAAAAGGCATGCTCAATGTTGATTGCTGTGAGGCCGTTGCGGTGGCAGTGCAACACTCTTTCCGGCCCCTCATCCAAACAAAAAAGATTGAAAAGCTGAGAGTTGGGATTGGGCAGTGGGGCAGTGCGCCAAGAGTGGGGCGAACACAGCGGGGCTGTGTGCTCGGGGTCGCGAGCGCTACGCCGGAATCATGCGCCTCGTTCGCCGAGGCGCGAGTTCACTGCCCCACTGCCCTATCCCCACCCTTCGCGCACGGCCCGACCGCCTTATTCCCGCTCTCCGTGTGCTAAACCCGAATGATACGGTTTCGTGGGAAGCGACCTGCCGATTGCGGAGCTGCCCGCATCGCCGAAACGGGCGGTGCAACACCGTCCACCCAAGTCGCCTGCTTCAGCAGACGAGAGGCAGCCTCTTGGCCGACACAGCACCATCTTTAATGAGCCACGACCCCTGTCTAGAGAGCGCTAGGCACAGGCACAGGCACAGGCACAGGCACAGGCACAGGCACAGGCACAGGCACAGGCACAGGCACAGGCACAGGCACAGGCACAGGCACAGGCGCCCCGTGCGGGAAGCGGGCGGGCAGTGGGGCATTGCGCGGGGTTTGGCAGGACGCCTGTGTGGGTCGCTGTCTGAGGCTGGCGGTGCCCCTTGGCCTCTCATCAACTCCTCTCCTTTCCCTGAACCCTTTCCCTCCGCAGAAAGCGGTGCCTACCCCGAGGGTCGGACGGGCGTGCGCTGCGGATGGCCGGCCGAATGGACCTCTGAAAGGGCCCCGGCCCCCGAGGGCCCGGGCCAAGCGTACCTTTTGTATGAAGAGCTGGATCCCCAAAACGGTCTTCTCGGGCCTCAACGCCTTGAGAACAAGAAGTCGGTGCCACGGACTCAACTTCACGTCCCACGGCAATTGCCGTCGCATCGCCCGCTCATTGGCCTCTCGTTCCTTCTTCTCCCTGAAGCCCCAGACAAAGTGTGACCCACGCGGCAACTGGAAACAGTTTTTGCACGACGCCACGCGACGCGCGCGCGGCGCCGAACTCAGGTCCGGCCACTCGGCCGCGACGCCACGCGACGCGCGCGCGGCGCCGAACTCAGGTCCGGCCACTCGGCCGCGACGCCACGCGATGCGCGCGCGGCGCCGAACTCAGATCCGGCCACTCGGGCAGCCAAGGGCCCTGTTGGCCCCATTCGGGGACATCGCCCCACTTCGACCCCAGTTTTCAAAACCGCTTCTTCCCACGCCTTCCGCCGAACCCAAATCGCCTCCCGGGGACAACAACAACGTCTTTGCGCGGCCGGGGGCCTCCAGACCGACGGAAGGTCCCCGTGTCTCCTCAAGACCGACCCACGGAGCACCGGCGCTGTCCAACGGAGGGCGGGCCCCGGGCTCGCGGCCCACGGACCACTTGGGGTGCGGTTTGGGGGCGGGGGCGGCATTTGCACAAAAAAAAAAGGCCGAGGAGATGCGCTCATGCCCAACGCCTGCGGCGCTGCAGAGGATCGTTTTGCGCGGTTCTCCCCGCCAGACCTTCTGCTCCACATGACCGCACCCGCACACATTCCGTCCCCGTCCCCCGGGGCACGGGGCGGCCTTTGTGTCCGGCTGCAAAACAACGCATTGCCGAGGCATGACCGACCCCCTCGCGAGGGATGCGGTGGAAGGGAAGGGGCCTCGGAGGCGGTTCCAAAGGCGGTCACTGCCGCAAGGGACTGTCCCGCAGGCCTCACGACCCCCCGCCCCCCGCCGCCGTGGGATGCGACTGTCGAATCCCAACCTCTAAACCCGCCAAGGCAAAGGGCCGCAGAGCCACACAGTCAGAGCGCAGTACGCGGAGTCGAACTGGGGGCCGAATGTTGTGCGAGTATGCGCCTTACCACTGGGCTATAGAGCTCCTCAGTGACATTGTCGTGGGCGCCTGTCGCCGAGACAACAGCAGTGCCCAGAAGAGGCAGTAATGTGGGCCGGTTCGGATGCCTCCAGCCAAACGCGCCTAAACAATGTCTGATACATCACCCGAGATGGTCGTTCACCGGTGACCTGTCGTGGGCCCCGAAGGCAATTAACGCGCCCAGAGACTGATTGGCGTCCGGTCCCACTGTGCCCCCCTCCCCACGTAGACCTCCCCCCATTCCATTGCGAACGTACTCACGTACAAAGGGCCATAGCACCGAGACCTCTCCGCCTTCTGCTCCTCCGTCTCCTCCTCCTTCTCCTTCTCCTTCGCTTCCGGCTCCGCGGCCGGAGGCGCCGAGACGCTGCCCTGGCGCGAGCCGACCCCCGGCCGCAGGTATGACTGCCGGCGGCCCATGAGGCCACCCCCGGAGTTGCGCCGGCCCTCGGACAGGGCCACGGACCCGCGCCGACTCCCCGAGCCCCCGGAGTCGTGGCGGCCCCCAAGGCCCCCAGAGTCGCGGCGACTCCCGCGGCGACTCATGCGGCGGCCGCCGGGGGGCAGAGGCCCGAGGTCCTCCCCGCAGTCGGGGGTGCCGCTCGGCAGGTCCTCCACGACGTTGCGGTTGAAATACCACATCCGCCACACCTCCGGCCGCGCCTCAATGTCGTGGCTGATCCCTGCGACAGCCCAGAGCCCAGAGCCCAGACAGATGCGGTGGGTGGGCTTTCGTCTCCAGGTGGGTGGGGGGGGGGGGGCCTCGACACAACCCTCTGCCTGGACCCCCCCCAAAGAAAAAAGGCTCAATTGACGCCCCCTGTGTGACCTTCCGTCGGGTTGTTGCTCCTTTACGGGGCCCTGGACACTCACTCGTTCGTCCCTTCGCATGTTGCGTCGGGTCGCTGCGTTCTGGCGGCCACTGCGGCCGCTGCTCTTGCTGGTGTCGTTTCCGCGTTCGCGGAGCCCAGTAGTTGGTGTGTTGGGGCTGTGCTGAATGTGGCGTGGTGCGCTGTTTGCGCGTCAGCGGCGCCCAATAGTTGGCGTATTGAGGATGTGCTGGTTGTTGTCGGGGTCGTCTGACTGGTTTTGCTGTCCATGCGCCTCTGTCCACAGGCCGTCCATAGCCTGCCTCGCTGTGTTTCTGTGTGCGTGAGGCCCAGGTGCCCTCTTCCTCCACGCGTTGTCCCGGCCGTCCACCACATGTCCTTTTCCCCCTCATGGCTGGTCTGCCCCCGATGCCCCCCGCCCCCCCCAAACCTACCGAGACTGACCCCGCGGCCCCGGAGGTGACCCGGAACCAAAATTCAATGAAAACTGAAAATGAGATTTTTGGAATCAGCGCGTCAAGGGGGTTCAGAAAAGTTATCCTTTGCCATGTATTTCGTGAAAAAAAAAACCATTTTCAATGCTGAAAAATTTTCAGCGCCTTCGGTGCCAGAGTTCATAATGGCTGATTAATAGTCCTGGCAATTGAGCCCTTTTCCCGAACACCCCTCCCCCAGGTTTGGGGGGCTCTATCCCCCTCCCCGTGCACAAGTTGAAACCCCGACCTCCCATGGGGATGGGTCATGCGCTGCCGGCGCAGCAGGTCGGCGCTCGGACAAGGGCGTGCGTGCCACACCACACGGCACACGTCGCTGTTCGGCAGTAGTCAGAACCGCGGCGCACCCTCCAATTCACAGGGTGGGTCAGGGGCTGGTTGCTTGTGCACGGGGCGGGAGGGGGGGCCTGGCGCGGTGGGGGCTTTGATTGAAAAGGTCGGGTCTGATCGATAACGGGGCGGTGCTCGTGACGGCAAAACGGTTTGCGGTTTGCGGGGGCGGGGGGGGGATGTCCAGCCCCCCCCCCCCTGCCCCCTCCCTCGAGGGCTCAAGCGTCAGGCAGCCCGAAAGGGTCTGGGAGGGGCTCGGGACGGGGGTCCGGGGGCACCCCCACGTACATAACCTCCAAACGATCCCCAGAACGCGCGGATCATTTTGAGGGATGTATCACGGGGAAACGAATCGTGAGACAATTTTCCGCCCGGGGCGCCTTGTGGCCTGACTTTCGAGACATCCTCAACACTGCCTTTACGCCGGGGCTCTGACGTTTTCAGTCCCTCTTCCATTCCCCCCCCCCCCCCACCTTTTCCCCGCGTCCCCGAGGCTCGTGAGGGATGGCAACTCGCTCTTTGGCTCGTTCCCCCACAAAACGCAACACTGGCCCAGGGACCAGGGACAAGCACGGTTTTGCTTCAAAAAGTGGGGATTGGCGGGTGTTGGGGGGGGTGGTCTGGAACCCAATATTCCAAAATTTTGTGTACCAAAAATGGCCCAAATCAATATTTCCTTTTGTAAAATTTCCTTTTTTCCCACAATGAAATCCGGGTCCGAGGGGGGGGTGGGTGAAGGGGAGAGGGGGGGGCGTTAGATCCGCTCCCCTTCGCCCCCCCCCCCCCCCCCGGGAGATGTGGTGTTGCTAAGCAAAGCTCTGGGGACAAGCACCGACACGCCCAGCAGCAGCAGACCGGCAGCAGCACGCAACAACCCCCGCGAGGCACCCGCAGCGAAAGGCGAGGCGCCAGCACAGCGCTGGAGGCACTGAATGGACGTCTCAGAACATGGGGCCAGCACCGCCTGCTTCAACAGCGGCCGCCGGGCGGTGCAGAGCAGCGACCCCCTGGGCCATTCTGAAGAGGTCCGCAGAAAGGCCCTCCCACAAGCGCCTCCTTAGCTCTGCCCCGGGGCAGGCCCTTTGGGGCACTGGCCGTCATCAAGACCGAGGGATGTGGAGGACGGATGATCGACGAATGGACGGTTGAGGGGGTGTCGGGACGCCAAGTGCACCATTTCGGGGGGGGGGGGGGCAGAGATTAAAAGGCCTCGAAGAAGGCAGGCCCTTGTCCCGCAGGGTCAGGCACATGCCCTGCCCCCCGGACGAAGCCTGGGCTATAGCGATGCGGTGCCTGCGGCGCGCAATTCGGGTGGCTATTGTGGAACAGGGGAACTTGCCCCCTTTTGTACCTGCGGCTGACTCACGGGTAAATGGGCATACGCACGTGGGGCTCATTTGGGGCCCAGTCATGCGTCGCGGTGTCTTCCTTCCGACTTCCCTCACCCAAAACGGAGGAAGATGGAGGCGGTGCTTTGTAGCCGCGTCCTCAGCAACTTTTGGTGAGAGTATTGGCAAATCCCACCAAATTCCGGATCCTCTACGGCAGCATGTACTTCGCATTGACCAAACTCAGCCCTTTTCCATGGCAGCCTTGACGATCGGATGAAATAGGAGGTCTTCGGGATCCATCGGAGCCCAGACATCCATCTTTTCACCAGAATCCAATATCCAAACTACCCCAAGGCTACTGCCCCTTCCCCTGCGGCGCCTCTGCGGCGCGCAGTAAGCGCTCCCTATTGCACGCGTGCACGGGAGGCGATCAGCCAGCACCACCGGACCTTCTGCGTCACAATGTGCCCTAACCACCGACATATCCCCCGCCCCCGCCCGTCTGCCCCCCGGAGGAAGCCTCGGCCAGTGCACCGCGCGCACAAGAGGCGAGCAGCACAACAGCGCACAAAGAAAATCGGCGCGTCAGTGGCCTGGACGACCATGGGTACGTTTCTGTGACACAGAATGCGACGCGGAGACAGCCCGTGGGGAGGACCCCAACAAGTTCCGCAGCAGCCCTGCAGCGGTACACAACCGTCAGCCCTCGCCAAACAGGGACCCCTGGATCTGCCGTACAGCACCACAAAGTTCATTTTCTGCCCCCCCCCCCCCCCCGCCCCCCGCCCCCGAGGGATGTATTAGAAGGGGGGGGGGGGGGCAGGGGTGTTTGGCTGGGACCCCCCTCCCCCTATGGTCCCTGAGGGCCGAAGGCGGGCCAAAAATGTTGAAGCCTAAATCCTCTTGGCACCGAAGGCGCCGAAGCAAAATCTTCGCTGTCAGCCTCAAACATTGGAAGGGGAGGAGGGGGGAGGGGGGTCCAGGGGGGGGAGGCTCCTCCTACGGTGTACGGCCGTTCTAATACATCCCCGCACCCCCCCCCACCCCCCACTCTCCGGTGCAACAGACCTTGTAAATCATCGACAGTGTTCTCCAGGTACTCCAGGAACCGCCACGACTGTCGGGGCAGCCAGTCCTCGCAGGGGTTGCGCCTGCCACGGGCTGACGATCCTGCGAAGACCAAGAGAGGACTGAACGGGGGGCGGGTCGTCGATGTGGAGGGGGCACAGCAGCACTCCGACGTGCCGAATCCCCCGCGAAGGGCCCTGACCCGCATCGGTGGGGCGGCGGCCTGAGCGCAGGGGACGCATGCCCCACCCGCACGAGGGCTGCGCCGACTGCAGCACAGGGCCATGGGCTGCACGCCCCCCTTCCGCATCGCCGGGCAGCCGGTGCCCCTGCGCACACCCTCTTTGTCCAGGGGCCCACTGCGGACTGCGCACCCCTTTTGCCGCCGCCCCACGGTCTTCCCCGCCCCCCGCCCACGACTGCCCCCCCATCCGACCTGCGGTCTGCACCGCGAGCGATGGATCTCTGTGCGTGTGCGCAGAGGGTCCCCCCCCCCTCAAACGACGAAATTGACGACGACGAAGTTCGGCGACCACTTTTGGCCACTTTTGCCCCGCGGAACAACATCATTCCGGGACCCCCCCCCCCCCCCACAAACATCTTCGTGTTCAGGCCTCGTGACATTTCTTGAAAGAAAATTATTTCGAGGGTTTGGTACGATCAGTTCGTCGTCTCGAGCTCCTCAGAGCCATCCCCTCCCCGTCCCCCCCACGTGCTCTGTGCCCCCTCCGGAGGCGCTCTGTATACCTTCCATATGCCTCGTTCGGAACGGGCACCAGACGGGGCAGTCAATAGTGCAGAAGCAAAAGATCTGCAGTGCCATTGCCCCGTCCCCCCTCCCACCACCAAAATCCACACGTCACTATGATACCCACCCCCGCTGCCGACCCCCTCCGGCACGCTCCTGTTGCTGCTGCCGCTGGGGGGGGGGGTCACTCATGGGCAGTACGCGCCCCGGCGGGTGCAGGTGTGGGACAGGGATGTGCTTATCCACCGGCGCCCCCCCCCGTACGGTGACGTGTGGGCTGTCGCGTGTGCGGTGTTGGTTGAGACGACGTCAGCACAACAGGCAGCACGTGCAGATCCCAAGAAAGTGAAAGAGAAGCTTGTCAAGCGCCGTAAATGGGCCTCGGCGCCTTTCGCAAAAGGTCTGTGGGAAACCGTTTGAAGCGACCTTTTGTGCGTGGGATCGATGGCAGCATCATCGTTTCACATGTCATTGCAACGGGGGTACAAGACAAGGGGATGAGGCAGACCAACAACGTCACGAATCACAAATCAGGGCACCCCCCGCCCCAGGCCAAACCCCCCCCCCTGTGTGACATTCCGTCTGGTTGTTGTTTCTTTACAGGGCCCTGGACAGTCACCCGTTCTTCCCTTCGCATGTTGCGTCGGGTCGCTGCGTTCTGTCGGCTGCTGCGGCCGGTGCTCTTGCTGGTGTCGTTTCCGCGTTCGCGGAGCCCAGTCGTTGGTGTGCCGGGGGCTGTGCTGGATGTGGCGGGATGTGCCGTTTGCGTGTGAGCGGCACCCAACAATTGGCGTATTGAGGATGTGCTGGTTGTTGCTGCCCCCCCCCCCCACCCAAAACCAAAACCCAGAACCAAAAAAAATCTCCTCTGGAAAAGTGGAATTTTCAATAGAGAGTCAAAAATTGAGAGGCCCATTTCAGGTGCACGAACCTATTTTTACCCTCGTACCCCCGCCCCACCCTCGTCCCGCAGGCCGAACACTCAGCACAGCCCCGCGCGGGGGAGGGGGGGGCTGGGGACTTCAAGGAACGGCCCAAGAAAGAGGACAAAAGCGCGGAGGCACATCCACAACCCCCGGCCCCGTCTGATCGCCCATCGCGTTGGCCGCGCGCCACCCCAACCCCCGCACCGCCGTCTGCGGTGCGCGCCCCCCGCGCCCAGTGCCCCCCGCACGGGGCCCTGCCCGCCCCCGCGCCGCCCCACAGGCACTACCCTCGAAGGCGGCGGCCCGCAGGAAGAACTGCCACTCCTCGGGTTTGATGGCGTTGGACTGGCGCATGATCTGGACGGCCATGAGGAACGCGAACATGATCTTGTGCTTCTTGAAGATCCCCCGGCAAATGTCGAGGTACACGGCCTGAGGAATGCAGCGGAGGGGGTCGCGGGGGTGGCATGGCGCGCGCGGCCGCCCAGGGCCCGGGGGGGGGGGGGCACACGCCGGTGCCGGGCCCTGCAATCCCCCCCCCGAAGGAACTCCAGGCTATCGCACATGTGCACAAGAGGCGATCAGCACAAAAGCGCAGAAAGAAATTCTATTGCCTTCGGCATGTCCACCTCGCAGAGAATCTACCGCGAGCAACACACACCCCAAATAGGGTGGAAACTACATAAATACCGGCTAAAACATGCTTTACATACCTTGGATGATCATTTTAGGTGATCACGGTATCAAAAAAACAAGTTTCAAAAACTTCGATTTTTGAGCTGCCCAGGGTGACAAACTGCATCAGCAGGTTGTGTACCAATCCCTTGGGAGGACCCCCCCCCCCCTTGGACCTAATACCCAAATCGGGTGAAAAACACGTAAATACGGCCTAAAACATGCTTTACATACCTTGGATGGTCATTTTAGGTGATCACAATATCACAAAAACAAGTTTCGAAAACTTCCATTTTTGAGCTGCCCGGGTTGAAAAACTGCATAAGCAGGTTGTGCACCCGTCCCTTGGGAGACCCCCCCCCCCCCCGGACCTGATACCCAAATAGGGTGAAAAACACGTAAATACGGCCTAAAACATGCTTTCCATAGCTTGGATGGTCATTTTGGGTGGTCACAATATCAAAAAAATAAGTTTCGAAAACTTCCATTTTTGAGCTGTCCGGGGTGAAAAACTGCATAAGCAAGTTGTGCACCCGTCCCTTGGGAGACACCCCCCCCCCCCCCGACCTAACACCCAAATAGGGTGAAAAACACGTAAATACGGCCTAAAATATGCTTTGCATAGCTTGAAATGTCATTTTGGGTGGTCACAATATCAAAAAAAAAAGTTTCAAAAACTTCGATTTTTGAGCTGTCCGGGGTGAAAAACTGCATAAGCAGGTTGTGCACCCGTCCCTTGGGAGCCCCCCCATCCCCCCGGACCTAACACCCAAATAGGGTGAAAAACACGCAAATACGGCCTAAAACATGCTTTACATAGCTTGGATGGTCGTTTTAAGTGGTCACAACATCAAAAAAACAAGTTTCGAAAACTTCGATTTTTGAGCTGCCCATAGTGAAAAAGTGCATAAGCAGGTTGTGTACCAATCCCTTGGAAGCCCCCCCCCCCCCCCCCGGACCTAATACCCAAATCGGGTGAAAAACACGTAAATACGGCCTAAAACATGCTTTACATAGCTTGGATGGTCATTTTAGATGATCAGAATATCAAAAAAATAAGTTTCGAAAACTTCGATTTTTGAGCTGTCCAAGGTGAAAAGCTGCATAAGCAGGTGGTGTACCAATCCCTTGGGAGTCCCCCCCCCACCCCTCCCCCCCGGACCTAATACCCAAATATGGTGAAAACCACGTAAATACGGCCTAAAACATGCTTTGCATAGTTTGAAATGTCATTTTGGGTGGTCACAATATCAAAAAAAACAAGTTTCGAAAACTTCGATTTTTGAGCTGCCCAGGTTGAAAAACTGCATAAGCAGGTTGTGTACTGGCCCATTCACTAGGGCCATTATTGGTGGAAACAGTCATTTCGTGTCTTTGGCACGGGTTGTGAACGGCCCTAAGCAAGGCTACAGACTGCAAAAAACGTCCTTCCGTATCCTAGTAGGCATATACTGTCACAACATCCCCACTTGCACCCCTCAGGGTAGGTACCACGGGGTCACCGAGGTCGACGAACATAGCAAAAATGGCTGAAAAGTGCATAAACTGCATGAGCGCTCGTCCCACTCCGCCCCATACAAACCCCATAGAGTCGGGACCCGGAAAAACTTTTTCGGCTCAAAATCGAAAAAAACCAAAAGATTCATGATTTTCGACCCAAAAAAAGGGGGGGTCATTTTTTGACCCCCCCCCACCCCCCCCCCCCCACCCCCACCCCCCCCCCCCCCCTCCCTCAAAACCTGAAAAAAGTGGGTTTCAAGTGGGGGGGGTCTGGGGGGGGTCCGGACCAAAAACTCATTGGGGGATGCGATTATTGGACAAAATAATGATTTTAAAAGGGGTTAAACTAACAATTCAACCCCTTGGGGTAGGGTACGCGAATAGCCACAAAATGGCCAAAATGGGGGGGTATGTGGCGTTTTCCCCTATATACGCCTGCCTGGCTTTGATCTAACAACCTCTGCGAGGTGATTCTATTGCCTTCGGCAAGTCCACCTCGCAGAGAATCTACCGCGAGCAACACACACCCAAAAAAGGGTGGAAACTACATAAATACCGGCTAAAACATGCTTTACATACCTTGGATGATCATTTTAGGTGATCACGGTATCAAAAAAACAAGTTTCGAAAACTTCGATTTTTGAGCTGCCCAGGGTGAAAAACTGCATCAGCAGGTTGTGCACCCGTCCCTTGGGAGACCCCCCCCCCCCGACCTGATACCCAAATAGGGTGAAAAACACGTAAATACGGCCTAAAACATGCTTTGCATACCTTGGATGGTCATTTTGGGTGGTCACAATATCAAAAAAACCAGTTTCGAAAACTTCGATTTTTGAGCTGTCCGGGGTGAAAAACTGCATAAGCAGGTTGTGCACCCGTCCCTTGGGAGACCCCCCCCCCCCCCCGACCTGATACCCAAATAGGGTGAAAAACACGTAAATACGGCCTAAAACATGCTTTGCATAGTTTGAAATGTCATTTTGGGTGGTCACAATATCAAAAAAATAAGTTTCAAAAACTTCCATTTTTGAGCTGTCCGGGGTGAAAAACTGCATAAGCAGGTTGTGCACCCGTCCCTTGGGAGACACCCCCCCCCCCGGACCTGATACCCAAATAGGGTGAAAAACACGTAAATACGGCCTAAAACATGCTTTCCATAGCTTGGATGGTCATTTTGGGTGGTCACAATATCAAAAAAATAAGTTTCAAAAACTTCCATTTTTGAGCTGTCCGGGGTGAAAAACTGCATAAGCAGGTTGTGCACCCGTCCCTTGGGAGACCCCCCCCCCCCCCGGACCTCACACCCAAATAGGGTGAAAAACACGTAAATACGGCCTAAAACATGCTTTCCATAGCTTGGATGGTCATTTTGGGTGGTCACAATATCAAAAAAATATGTTTCGAAAACTTCCATTTTTGAGCTGTCCGGGGTGAAAAGCTGCATAAGCAAGTTGTGCACCCGTCCCTTGGGAGACCCCCCCCCCCCCCCGGACCTGATACCCAAATAGGGTGAAAAACACGTAAATACGGCCTAAAACATGCTTTCCATAGCTTGGATGGTCATTTTGGGTGGTCACAATATCACACAAACAAGTTTCAAAAACTTCCATTTTTGAGCTGTCCGGGGTGAAAAGCTGCATAAGCAAGTGGTGCACCCGTCCCTTGGGAGACCCCCCCCCCCCCCGGACCTGATACCCAAATAGGGTGAAAAACACGTAAATACGGCCTAAAACATGCTTTACTAGTAACTAAGCTAAAATATGCTTTACATAGCTTGGATGGTCATTTTAGGTGATCACAATGTCAAAAATATAAGTTTCGGAAACTTCGATATTTGAGCAGCCTAGGGTGAAAAACTGCATAAGCAGGTTGTGTACCAATCCCGTTTGACCCCCCCCCCCCCCGCCCAATACCCAAACAGGAAAACACGGCCTAGAACATGCTTTACATACTTTGGATGATCATTTTTGGTGATCACAATATCAAAAAAGTAGGTTTCGAAAACTTCAACTTTTCACCTATCCGGAGTGAAAAACTGCATAAGCAGGTTGTGTACCAATCCCTTGCGATACCCCCCCCCCCCCCCTCCTGCGACCAATACCCAAATAGGGTGAAAAACATGTAAATACGGCCTAAAACATGCTTTACATACCTTGGATGATCATATTGCGTGGTCACAATATCATAATAACAACTTTCGAAAACTTCGATTTTTGAGCTGCCTAGGGTGAAAAACTGCATAAGCAGGTTGTGTACCAATCCCTTGGGAGACCCCCCCCCCCCCCCCCGGACCTGATTCCCAAATCGGGTGAAAAACACGTAAATACGGCCTAAAACATGCTTTACATACCTTGGATGGTCATATTGTGTGGTCACAATACCAAAAAAAAAGTTTCGGAAACTTCGATTTTTGAGCTGCCCGGGGTGAAAAACTGCATAAGCAGGTTGTGTCCCGGCCCATTCACGAGGCCATTATTGTTGGAAACAGTCATTTCGCGTCTTTGGCACGGGTTGTGAACGGCCCTAAGCACGGCTAGAGACTGCAAAAAACGTCCTTCCGTATCTTGGGAGGCATATACTGTCACAACATCCCCACTCACACCCCTCAGAGTGGGCACCACAGGGTCACTGAGGTCGCCAAAACCGCCAACATAGCAAAAAAGGCCAAAAAGTGCATAAACTGCATGAGCGCTCGTCCCACTCCGCCCCATACAAACCCCATGGAGTCGGGACCCGGAAAAACTTTTTTGGCTCAAAATCGAAAAAAACCAAAAGATTCATGATTTTCGACCCAAAAAAAGGGGGGGTCATTTTTTTCGACATTTTTGACCCCCCCCCCCACCCCCCCCCCCCCTCCCTCAAAACCTCAAAAAAGTGGGTTTCAAGTGGGGGGGTCTGGGGGGGTCCGGACCAAAAACTCATTGGGGGATGCGTTTATTGCGCAAAATAGTGATTTAACAAGGGGTTAAACTAACAATTCAACCCCTTGGGGTAGGGTACGCGAATAGGCCCAAAAAGGCCAAAATGGGGGGGTATGTGGCGTTTTCCCCATATATACGCCTGCCTGGCTTTGATCTAACAACCTCTGCGAGGTGATTTTGAAAACTTCGATTTTTGAGCTGCCCGGGGTGAAAAATTGCATAAGCAGGTTGTGTACCGGCCCATTCACTGGGCCATTATTGGTGGAAACAGTCATTTTGCGTCTTTGGCACGGGTTGTGAACGGCCCTAAGCAAAGCTAGAGACTGCAAAAAACGTCCTTCCGTATCTTGGGAGGCATATACTGTCACAACATCCCCACTCACACCCCTCAGAGTGGGTACCATAGGGTCACCGAGGTTGCCAAAACAGCCAACATACCAAAAATGGCTGAAAAAGTGCATAAACTGCATAAGCGCTCGTCCCACTCCGCCCCATACAAACCCCATGGAGTCCAGACCCGGAAACACTTTTTTGGCTCAAAATCGAAAAAAACCAAAAGATTCATGATTTTCGACCCAAAAAAAGGGGGGGTCATTTTTTGACATTTTTGACCCCCCCCCCCCACCCCCCCCCACCTCCCTCAAAACCTCAAAAAAGTGGGTTTCAAGTGGGGGGGGTCTGGGGGGATCCGGACCAAAAACTCATTGGGGGATGCGTTTATTGGACAAAATAGTGATTTAACAAGGGGTTAAACTAAAAATTCAACCCCTTGGGGTAGGGTACGCGAATAGGCCCAAAAAGGCCAAAATGGGGGGGGCATGTGGCGTTTTCCCCATATACACGCCTGCCTGGCTTTGATCTAACAACCTCTGCGAGGTGATTCTATTGCCTTCGGCAAGTCCACCTCGCAGAGAATCCACCCCGAGCAACACACGCCCAAAATAGGGTGGAAACTACATAAATACGGGCTACAACATGCTTTACATACCTTGGATGATCATTTTAGGTGATCACGGTATCAAAAAAACAAGTTTCGAAAACTTCCATTTTTGAGCAGCCTAGGGTGAAAAACTGCATAAGCAGGTTGTGTACCAATCCCTTGGGAGCCCCCCCACCCCCCCGGACCTAATACCCAAATGGGGTGAAAAATATGTACGTACGGCCTAAAACATGCTTTACATGTCTTGGATGGTCATCTTAGGTGGTCACGATATCAAAAAAATAAGTTTCAAAGAATTTCATTTTTGAGCTGCCTAGGGTGAAAAACTGCATAAGCAGGTTGTGTACCAACCCCTTGGGAGGCCCCCCCCCCCCCCCACGGACCTATTACCCAAATAGGGTGAAAAACACGTAAATACGTCCTAAAACATGCTTTACATACCTTGGATGATCATTTTAGGTACGGTATCAAAAAAACAAGTTTCGAAAACTTCCATTTTTGAGCAGCCTAGGGTGAAAAACTGCATAAGCAGGTTGTGTACCAATCCCTTGGGAGCCCCCCCATCCCCCCGGACCTAATACCCAAATGGGGTGAAAAATATGTACGTACGGCCTAAAACATGCTTTACGTGTCTTGGATGGTCATCTTAGGTGGTCACGATATCAAAAAAATAAGTTTCGAAAACTTCCATTTTTGAGCTGCCCAGGGTGAAAAGCTGCATAAGCAGGTTGTGTACCAACCCCTTGGGAACCCCCCCCCCCCCACGGACCTATTACCCAAATAGGGTGAAAAACACGTAAATACGGCCTAAAACATGCTTTACATACCTTGGATGATCATTTTAGGTACGGTATCAAAAAAACAAGTTTCGAAAACTTCCATTTTTGAGCTGCCCAGGGTGAAAAACTGCATAAGCAGGTTGTGTACCAATCCCTTGGGAGCCCCCCCCCCCCCCCCCCCACGGACCTATTACCCAAATAGGGTGAAAAACACGTAAATACGTCCTAAAACATGCTTTACATACCTTGGATGATCATTTTAGGTACGGTATCAAAAAAACAAGTTTCGAAAACTTCCATTTTTGAGCAGCCTAGGGTAAAAAACTGCATAAGCAGGTTGTGTACCAATCCCTTGGGAGCCCCCCCACCCCCCCGGACCTAATACCCAAATAGGGTGAAAAATATGTACGTACGGCCTAAAACATGCTTTACATGTCTTGGATGGTCATCTTAGGTGGTCACGATATCAAAAAAATAAGTTTCAAAAACTTTCATTTTTGAGCTGCCCAGGGTGGTTGTGTACCAACCCCTTGGGAGCCCCCCCCCCCCCCCCATGGACCTATTACCCAAATAGGGTGAAAAACACGTAAATACGGCCTAAAACATGCTTTACATACCTTGGATGATCATTTTAGGTACGGTATCAAAAAAAAGTTTCGAAAACTTCCATTTTTGAGCAGCCTAGGGTGAAAAAATGCATAAGCAGGTTGTGTACCAATCCCTTGGGAGCCCCCCCACCCCCCCGGACCTAATACCCAAATAGGGTGAAAAATATGTACGTACGGCCTAAAACATGCTTTACATGTCTTGGATGGTCATCTTAGGTGGTCACGATATCAAAAAAATAAGTTTCAAAAACTTTCATTTTTGAGCTGCCCAGGGTGAAAAACTGCATAAGCAGGTTGTGTACCAACCCCTTGGGAGGCCCCCCCCCCCCCCACGGACCTATTACCCAAATAGGGTGAAAAACACGTAAATACGGCCTAAAACATGCTTTACATACCTTGGATGATCATTTTAGGTACGGTATCAAAAAAACAAGTTTCGAAAACTTCCATTTTTGAGCTGCCCAGGGTGAAAAACTGCATAAGCAGGTTGTGTACCAATCCCTTGGGAGGCCCCCCCCCCCCCCACGGACCTATTACCCAAATAGGGTGAAAAACACGTAAATACGTCCTAAAACATGCTTTACATACCTTGGATGATCATTTTAGGTACGGTATCAAAAAAACAAGTTTCGAAAACTTCCATTTTTGAGCAGCCTAGGGTAAAAAACTGCATAAGCAGGTTGTGTACCAATCCCTTGGGAGCCCCCCCACCCCCCCGGACCTAATACCCAAATAGGGTGAAAAATATGTACGTACGGCCTAAAACATGCTTTACATGTCTTGGATGGTCATCTTAGGTGGTCACGATATCAAAAAAATAAGTTTCAAAAACTTTCATTTTTGAGCTGCCCAGGGTGGTTGTGTACCAATCCCTTGGGAGCCCCCCCCCCCCCCACGGACCTATTACCTAAATAGGGTGAAAAACACGTAAATACGGCCTAAAACATGCTTTACATACCTTGGATGATCATTTTAGGTACGGTATCAAAAAAAAAGTTTCGAAAACTTCCATTTTTGAGCAGCCTAGGGTGAAAAAATGCATAAGCAGGTTGTGTACCAATCCCTTGGGAGCCCCCCCACCCCCCCGGACCTAATACCCAAATGGGGTGAAAAATATGTACGTACGGCCTAAAACATGCTTTACATGTCTTGGATGGTCATCTTAGGTGGTCACGATATCAAAAAAATAAGTTTCAAACAATTTCATTTTTGAGCTGCCTAGGGTGAAAAACTGCATAAGCAGGTTGTGTACCAACCCCTTGGGAGGCCCCCCCCCCCCCCACGGACCTATTACCCAAATAGGGTGAAAAACACGTAAATACGTCCTAAAACATGCTTTACATACCTTGGATGATCATTTTAGGTACGGTATCAAAAAAACAAGTTTCGAAAACTTCCATTTTTGAGCAGCCTAGGGTGAAAAACTGCATAAGCAGGTTGTGTACCAATCCCTTGGGAGCCCCCCCATCCCCCCGGACCTAATACCCAAATAGGGTGAAAAATATGTACGTACGGCCTAAAACATGCTTTACATGTCTTGGATGGTCATCTTAGGTGGTCACGATATCAAAAAAATAAGTTTCGAAAACTTCCATTTTTGAGCAGCCTAGGGTGAAAAAATGCATAAGCAGGTTGTGTACCAATCCCTTGGGAGCCCCCCCACCCCCCCGGACCTAATACCCAAATAGGGTGAAAAATATGTACGTACGGCCTAAAACATGCTTTACATGTCTTGGATGGTCATCTTAGGTGGTCACGATATCAAAAAAATAAGTTTCAAAAACTTTCATTTTTGAGCTGCCTAGGGTGAAAAACTGCATAAGCAGGTTGTGTACCAACCCCTTGGGAGGTCCCCCCCCCCCACGGACCTATTACCCAAATAGGGTGAAAAACACGTAAATACGGCCTAAAACATGCTTTACATACCTTGGATGATCATCTTAGGTGGTCACAATATGAAAAACACAAGTTTCGAAAACTTCCATTTTTGAGCTGCCCAGGGTAAAAAACTGCATAAGCAGGTTGTGTACCAATCCCTTGGGAGACCCCCCCCCCCCCCCCCCCCGGACCTAATACCCAAATAGGCTGAAAAACACGTAAATACGGCCTAAAACATGCTTTACATACCTTGGATGGTCATTTTAGGTGGTCACCATATCAAAAAAACAGGTTTCGAAAATTCTTTTGCCTTCGGCAAGTCCACCTCGCAGAGAATCTACCGCGAGCAACACACACCCAAAATAGGGTGGAAACTACATAAATACCGGCTAAAACATGCTTTACATACCTTGGATGATCATTTTAGGTGACCACGGTATCAAAAAAACAAGTTTCGAAAACTTCCATTTTCGAGCTGCCCAGGGTGAAAAACTGCATAAGCAGGTTGTGTACCAACCCCTTGGGAGCCCCCCCCCCCCCCCCACGGACCTATTACCCAAATAGGGTGAAAAACACGTAAATACGGCCTAAAACATGCTTTACATACCTTGGATGATCATTTTAGGTGGTCACCATATCAAAAAAACAGGTTTCGAAAACTTCCATTTTTGAGCAGCCTAGGGTGAAAAAATGCCTAAGCAGGTTGTGTACCAATCCCTTGGGAGCCCCCCCAGCCCCCCGGACCTAATACCCAAATAGGGTGAAAAACACGTAAATACGGCCTAAAACATGCTTTACATACCTTGGATGATCATTTTAGGTGATCACGGTATCAAAAAAACAAGTTTCGAAAACTTCCATTTTTGAGCTGCCTAGGGTGAAAAACTGCATAAGCAGGTTGTGTACCAATCCCTTGGGAGACCCCCGTATGGTGACGTGTGAGCTGTCACGTGTGTGTTGGTCGAGACGAAATCAGCACAACAGGCAGCACATGCAGATCACAAGAAGGAGAGAAAAAGCTTGTCAAGAGCCGAGACGGCCCTAGGCGCCTTTCGCAAAAAGTCTGTGAGGAGAATGTGCAGGTGACTTCTTGCGTGGGAAAGAGGGCAACATCAGCCAGTGATCAAATTGCAGCACATACATACAATACTATATCATGAGGTAGACAAAAGCAGACCCTCCCCTCCCCTCCCACCGGAAGGAGACCCCCCCCCCCTTGGACCTAATACCCAAATCAGGTGAAAAACACGTAAATACGGCCTAAAACATGCTTTACATACCTTGGTTGGTCATTTTAGGTGGTCACAATATCAAAAAAATATGTTTCGAAAACTTCCATTTTTGAGCTGTCCGGGGTGAAAAACTGCATCAGCAGGTTGTGTACCAATCCCTTGGGAGCCCCCCCCCCCCCCCGACCTGATACCCAAATAGGGTGAAAAACACGTAAATACGGCCTAAAACATGCTTTCCATAGCTTGGATGGTCGTTTTGGGTGGTCACAATATCAAAAAAATATGGTTCGAAAACTTCCATTTTTGAGCTGT
>OZ038391.1:28558466-28627819 GCA_964036045.1 Eutreptiella sp. 'Long Island Sound 2002' | reverse complement strand
ACAACATCCCCACTCACACCCCTCAAAGTGGGTACCACGGGGTCACCGAGGTCGCCAAAACAGCCAACATAGCAAAAAAGGCCAAAAAGTGCATAAACTGCATAAGCGCTCGTCCCACTCCGCCCCATACAAACCCCATGGAGTCGGGACCCGGAAAAACTTTTTTGGCTCAAAATCGAAAAAAACCAAAAGATTCATGATTTTCGACCCAAAAAAAGGGGGGGTCATTTTTTTCGACATTTTTGACCCCCCCCCCCCCACCCCCCCCACCTCCCTCAAAACCTCAAAAAAGTGGGTTTCAAGTGGGGGGGGTCTGGGGGGGTCCGGACCAAAAACTCATTGGGGGATGCGTTTATTGGACAAAATAACGATTTTACAAGGGGTTAAACTAACAATTCAACCCCTTGGGGTAGGGTACGCGAATAGGCCCAAAATGGCCAAAATGGGGGGGTATGTGGCGTTTTCCCCTATATACGCCTGCCTTGCTTTGATCTAACAACCTCTGCGAGGTGATTTGGCTCGTCCGCGGCCGACAAGACCATCGGTGCCGTTCTGTCACCAGAACGCGACACGAAGACGCCAGTGGGCGGTCCGGCCGACCAAGCAAACGGCGGTGGTGAGGCAGCGTACGTACCGGACCACCCCCGTGCAGCGCCCACCGAAGCCGACGGTCAATTGATCACCGACTCCACTGATTGTCGGAACAACAGGTGCCCTTTCCCCCCCCCCCCCCGTACCCCTTGTGCCAACCCCCCCCCCGTACCCCTTGTGCCAACCCCCCCCCCCCCCGGCGTACCCCTCACCCCCCCCTACTGCACTGCGCACCGCGCACACGGAGCACGGCGCGCCGCACTCACCGAAGCGCAGAACGCCATCTGTGGTCTGCACATCTGCACTGCGCTCCGCGGCCATCGCACACTGAGGCATGCGGGAGGAGGGACGGTCTGGGGGGGGGGGGGGTGCCCCATGAAATCCGGTTCTTGTTGCATGCGGGCCACCGGGCGGCCGTCCCTCACCCTTTGGACACATTCCTGAGGGATACGGAACGGATGAAGAACAGCAGCGGCCCCCCACATGATCTTTCCAAAACCCATTTTTTGGGGGTTTGAACTTCGGTTCCAGAGCCACTGCACACGGGAGGGCACTGTGCACCGTTCGTCCGCGGACGGTGCGATGACTTGCAAGTCGCCGGAAACGCGATTTGACATACGACGATTCACAGCGTTTAGATCGCGAGGAGCGGGCAGTAGCCGTGCACGCCCCAGGCCCGACCCGCGTAGAGAAAGACGCCCTCGGGTACACGCTTCACGATGCAGCAACGCCTCCTTCATCCCGAGCCCAGCACCGCCCAGGGAAAACGAGCGGAAATGAGGGGGTGATTAGCCAACGGGGCCAAGTGGTCCCTCTCCCTGATCCATCCGCACCCCTGGCCATCTCAGGGTCTCCGAGGCCAGGCAGAGTTGCATAGAGCTTTGGGCAGTGCCGGTTGGGGGTGCCTCGGCCAGGGCTCCTTTTAAGGGGGGAATGGGGGGTGGGGGGGGGGGTCCAGCCCCCCCCACCTCCCCCGGGGGGTGGAGGGGGGTCCAGCCCCCCCCCACCTCCCCCCAGGCGGTGCTGAGTTTGTAGGGGCGCGAAGGGCGCCGAAGAAAAATTTCCAGTCTAAACTACCGAAGGCGCCAGAGAATTGGCCGATTGCCCGGAAGAAAATTGGGCCCAATATGTTAAGCCACGGTGGTTGGGTGGTGTGGGACCCCCCACCCCCCCAAGTAGTGCCGATTTTTTAAAAAGAGGCCTGGGGAGGGGGGGGGTCTGGAACCCAAAAATTTGTGTACCAAACATGGCCCGACAACATTTTCCCGATCGTAAATTTCGCTTTTTTCACACGATGGTCCCTTTGGTCTGGGAGGGAGGGGGTGTCAGGGGGGGGGGGGGTCCTCCTACGGTGCACAGCCATTCTCATACTCCCCCCCCCCCTCCGGCCGTCGTTCCGGTGTGAATCGGCATTCGCCATCACAATGAACGCGGAGAGCAGTCCGCTCGGGCCGGAGATGTAGGGCTGCGGACGGTGCGGTGGCCTGAGAGGAGGGCCAGGGTACCGTCCCAAGGCCATGCCTGCGTCCCGGTGCACGTACCCCACCCCCCCATCGCCTGCCATGTCATGTCCACTCCCCCCCCCGGCGCGCCGCCCCAGCCCCTGACTGCACTGCGCCCCTGAGTCCCTGCGGCCCCCCCGCACCTCCGTGATCAGTCGCGTGAGGGTCTGCAAGTGCTCCTGAAAGTCGGTTTGTTGGGGGGCCGTCTGGATGACGGCCGAGAAGAGCTTCTTGAAGTAGTCCAGAGAGTACTGGTACATCGGGTCCACCTGCGCCAGGTCCGCCACCACGAAGTAGAGGATCGACGACCGCGTGGCCACGTCGCGGTACTGACTGCGGGCCTCGTTGATGGAGGCGGACTTCTCTTCCGCTTCCTGAGGGCAGGGCCATCGGGGGCCACAGGGCAGGGGCTCGGGGCACTGGGCCCATGGTGCACGGGAGCGGAGCCCCCACAGTGCGCCCGTGGGCCGGGGGGGGGGGGGATGGGCCGCCCGGGGATGTACTGGAAGAGAGGAGGCATTTGCCTTTTCAAGTCCTGGACGCTAGTGCGATTGAGGGGATCAGGGGGTTAGCGGGGTACTGGAAGAGAGGAGGGGGGGAGGGGGAGGGGGTCTGGAACCCAAAAAGTTGTGTACCAAAAATAGCCCAAATCAATATTTCCTCTTTCATAAATAAATTTCCTTTTTCCCACCATGAAATCTGGGTCCAGAGGGGGGGTTGGGAGGGGGTCCAGAGGAGGGCGGGGTTGGGAGGGGGCCCGGAGGGGGGGTTGGGAGGGGGGGGGTCCAGGGGGGGGGTACACCCCCTCCTCCTACGTACCACTGCAGGGACCGGGACATCGTGCCACTGTACTGGGCCAGAACTGCAAGACGTCGTCGTCACGGCTCTGCGTCTCCACACTGGACTGCGGCGGCACAAGGTGCTGCACCCAGCCACTGCCACTCGGTGCTGGTGCCTGAGGATGATGCTGCTCACCAGCACTGCACTTGTCCGCCGCAACACTATGTTGGCACAACAGGCTGCCGCTGCATTGTGCTGCTGCGTTGGGGTGCAGCGCTGTGTGTCGCTGCGCTGAGCTACAGCTGCTCTGTGCTGCTACAGTTCGCGTGTGTTGCACTGGTGTTGCAGATGTGCTGTGTGTGTGTGTGTGTGCCGCAGCACTGTGCTGCACTGGGCGGCTGCTAAATGGCATCGCTGCATGAGGCTGTTGCTGTGCGAAGCCACTCCCCTGGGCAGCCGCTTTCTGATTGCTGTTTTGCACGTGGCCATTGGGGCTGTGGCTCTCACGTGCTGTTGTACCACCTCAAACCCATGCACCCTGTCGCTGCTGCATTTTGCTGATACCGATCTAACACCGGGGGTGGAAGCAATCCGCAACGTGCGAAGTTTGGTGCGGACACCAACCCTTCACCAATTCTGAAATACGACTGCAAATTTGGTACAAAATCCCCAGACGGTGGCACTGTGAATGGTGGTTTCCGATGGGCCGATGGCTGGTTGCGGTTGTTCTTGGAGGCTTCTAGATAGTTGCTTCGATGGATGTTCTTACTTCCTGCAGTCTTCTGGAGGCTTGTTGTGGGGCACAATGGAAATGTGCATGCCAAGAGCGCTAAAAATGACACCGAGGAAAATGGCTTCGGACCTTCAAGTATCATGGCACACATCTTTCTAACCAAAGCCCTCTCCCATAGATGAGCAATTGGTGCTCACTCCTTGCGGTGCACCCCAAGCACATTATTGTACGGTTGCTCGCAGGAGGTGACTGTACCATTCTTTCTCCCACTGAAGGGAACAAGAACAAGCACCCGGCCCTCATGTGCCCGCATCATGGGCCCCCACCTGAAACTCAAAGAAATTCCCTGATCTCCGTGACAGCCCAGCACATCCCACAGCAGTACACATGGTCGACACATCAGCGGCTTGCACACACAAAAGGAAAAAGGTTTACAATGTTCACTCTGTTATTCCAACCATTTTGCTCAGGGGTGCAATGGATGAGCAGTGATGCCACGACCTGCCCATGACTGCCCGAGAGTCTGCTCTTCATTATTCTTATTACACACCGCACCCTCTTCCTCGAGGCCCGGATATGACTGCGGCTTTGCGTTTGCTTTTAGCTTTGGGCGTGGTTTGCGGTTGTACCTGCGGTTTCAGTTGGGCATCAGCCTGACCTTTGGGCTGAGAGTTGAGCTGGTCCGAACTCCACACAAAAATAGAAATAGAACTGGAACTGAAGCTAGAACTGACCCAGGGCTACAGCACCGCCCTCCACGCGCCCGTGCCGCAGTGCCGGGGCACCTCTACAGCTACACGGAGCAGAATGGCCCTGTACCCCCTGCCATTATCAGGGTCCCCAGGCCCAGGCAGAGTTGGATAGAGCTTTGGACAGTGCCGGTCGGGGTCGCCCCGGCCCAAAGCGTTGCCTGGTGCACGCCTGGCGTGGCAACGGTCCCCTGCACGCGGTGGTGCCTCTGCACTGGTCTGGCAGGACTGGGGACTGCTGCGGTGCCCCCCTGCACGGCGGCGGCAGCACGCCAATGCACATGGCCACCGCCGCACTGCGGAGCTGCTCTGGGCGGGTGCCCAACGGGGGTGCTGCACTGGGCTGCTGCTGCTCTATGCCGCACCACTGGGCCACGCGCATGGGCACGTCAAAGGGGTTCCCGTGGCGGTTCCTAATCGAATCTGTTGCCGCCCAAGCCAAAGGCAGCGCGCAGGTGCGGGGGTCGGGCACCGGAGACAGACAGCGCGCCGGTGCAGTGGCAATGCGCAGGTCTTACCCACAGGCACCGACTTGGGAATGCACACCTTCAGGCGGGTCGAAAGCAGCTCGGAAGTGGCCTGCGACTTCTTCAACGAGTCGATGACCTTAGCGTTGTCTAAAATGTTGCCGTCAACGCTCTCAAGTTCCTGCGGAACCGAAGGGGGTCGGAAATTTGGACGCGCGACGCCCTTCCCGCTGCACCCCGTCACACACGGCGGCGCTGTCAAGCGCCACAAGTGCGCACGCCGCGCGCGCCGTGATCTCAAAAATAATGTGTGTTGTTGTCCAACTCAACGGTTGTGTAAATCTCCGTGAGAGGCACCATCAGAACACGCGCATGGCCTTGTTTTGGGGGCGGTTTAGATTGCTTCCATTGCCCCCCCACCCCCTCCCCCGAAGGAACTCTGGCTATTGCACGTGCGCACAAGACGGCAGGCAGCACACAGCGCAGAAAGAACTGTGGCCCGTCAGAGGCCTGAAAGACCATAGGTACCTTTCCGTCGCAAGAAAGTGAGACACGAAGATGCCAGTGGGCAGGCCCCTGACACACGCAGCGGTGGCAGTGCAGCGGAACGTACAAGACCACCGCCGGGCAAACAAGCACCGGACCTGACTGTCAAATGATGAGTTTACAGACAACTGGAAATATAGGCAACCCCCCCCCCCCCCCGTGAGCCACGAGCCCCACCAGCCAAACACCCTCAAATGAGATGCGAGCCTCACTTGAAGAGGGCCGAATACCTCCAAAATGTTGTCTTCGTATTGCTTCAGCTTCCGTTGGTCGGCCGCCACGCTCTGAATGATCTTGTTCTTGCTTTCCTCCAGCTCCGCCTTCTCGATCCCCACAATGTCCGCCAGGACCTGCTCCTCAAGGCCGTCCAGAGTGACCGTGAAATTGATGACCGTTACCTGTGCAACGCAAGTCACGCCCGCATCTGCGGCGGCGACATTCCAACCGTCAGATCCTTTCGACTGCCACACGATTCAGGAGCGGTGCTGCTTGGCATCTCGAGTGTCGCCCCTCCGACCGCGGAGCACATCAAAATGCCATTCACTTCCGACTGCACTACACTTCGCACCGCCATCCACTGCAGACTGTCACGTGCTGTCACCTTCAGACGGCCGTGCACTCGAGATCACCCGTCTTCCCCCCGGTCACACTTGTCTCGAGGTTGTTTAAGTTGGACGGCGCCGTTTGCGCCACACACACAGAGTACGAGTGGGCGAGCTGGGTCGGCATGGACGCGAGTAAATCCAAGCCCCATAAACCCCCTTCCGTTGAGTCGCTACCAACCCTTTCTCAAATCCAGTAATACCTGTCAACTCACAAACAACCGAGAATGTCGGTTGTGGGTGGCCAATGCAGCACAGTGGCCACTCAGTCGGCGCATGATGGTGCATGTACCAGCCTTTCCCCCGTTTTCTGGCCTTTGCCCACGTCCCACTGGCCTCAGGTGTCCTAGATTTTGAACACTAAGACAGGGTCAGGCCCCGGGTTAACCTCAACACTAACCCTGACCGAAACGATGACCAGAGCCAAAATCCTAAACAATTAAGAGGGCACATGCAAGGGTGGGTACATACAAGCCCGTCATTGACCCCTGGCTGTATCCCTGCTACCCATGATACCCTCAAGCCTGGAACACAAACCCAAAGGCGAAAAACGGCGTAGGGTTGGGGATCAGCGGCAGGCCTCCATGCGCATGCGCATGGGAAAACAAGACATTCCATTATCCCAACAACTTGTGATGGTCCTGCATGCGTCAGGGAGAGCTCAGTGGGGGACCACAAACAGAACTTTGGTGCCTTTGGCACCGATGCTCGCGTCAGACCTCGGCCTGACTGAGCTGACGGTCTTTGGTCACGAAGCGTGGCCAAAGGCCAAGGAGTGGGGGGCGTCGCGTGCGCAGGCCAAAGAGGCGCCCCCCACCGGGGCCGAGGAGGACCAACGAGAGTTGCGTGTGAGGTCCATCCCCAGCCCAACGGCAGCGTAGCGTTTGGTCCCATACAACATTTGGGTGCGGCAGCATTGTACAAGGGGGGGTCCTGAGGGGACCGTCTTTGGGGATGGGGATCCGGCAGGTCTTGGGGGGCCAAGGGGAGTACAACCGCCTTGTGGAGCACATTGCACAGGCCTGCGCCGGGACCGGCGGTCGTCCCTTAACTGTTTTGGTTGGCCGGACTACGCCTGGCGTCGGTGCAGCACGTCTGCACTTGTCACCCCAAGCCCTCCCTCCAGTGGAATGGGTCTCGTATTTGGGGAACGAATCTGAATGAGCCCATGGGCCCTGGCACCCTCGAATACCGGGGGGGGGGGGCAAATTGGAGGCGTGCGAAATTCGGAATGTCAAAATTTGGTGCAGAAAACATGTGGCACCAATGCCACTACAAAATTTGGTCTCAAGTTCCCTGAGTGTGGCACAAGAACAAGCATCGACCGTGAATGATGGTTGTGAATCCCTATGGGCCTTTGGTGGGTTGCCTTTATTTCGTGCATCTTCTGAATGGGTGCGTGGATGGTCGCTCTTATTTCCTGGAGGCTGCTGGGCACAATGGCCATGTGCATGCCAAGAGAGCTAAAGCCACACCTGGAAAAATGGCTTCGGACCTTCAAATACAAATACATAATTTGGCACACTTCTGTTGTGCTGCATTTTGCCATTCCAAATGTCGCCTGCTCCTACTTTCCCCCCTCCCCCGGTAACCCGTTGGGCCGGATGGCGGCATGGGCGGCTCACAGGGTGTTCTGTTAGGGTACCGCTGGTGAGGGATTGTCCACGCGTTTGCCACCGCAAACCCGCTTATGTTGCGCTGAAGTAGGACTTGCCCGCCTCCCGGACCTCATGTTGCCGTGCAGAGGCCAATGATGATACGTGTCGCGTCACACGTCGCCAGGCCATATCAGGCCTACAGCGTGACACAACGCTCGACCCTCCCGCGCACGCGCGTTTCGGTCCGACTTTCTTGAAATCCAATCGAAGCCGCTGCTCGCACAATCGTTTCGGGGTGTCGCGCTCGTTCGGGTGCGTCGGTTGGGGCGCGTACCTTGATGCAGACGTCGGGCAAGAAGTGCGGGTTGGACAACTTGCTCGTCATGTAGAACCGGAAATTGGGGTCGTAGTCGATGGCGTTCCCTGCGCCCCCCAAATTGATCAGCGTGCGGCCCCCTTGAGAATACCACTGCACGACGGACAGAGAAGGCTCGGGAGCGCGTGTTCGTGGATGCGCAGGGGTCGGCGGGGAGTGGCCAGGGCTGTCCTTAAGGGGAAAGAAAAAGGCCTTCGTAACGCCGACAGAAACGAACGTTGATGGGGATGCTCTCTGCTTCCTGCTCATGGGACCTTCTCTACGGCAAAGGTTGGCGGTTGGTGGCGGTTGGCGGCGGTTGGCGGTTGGTGGCGGTTGGCGGTTGGTGGTCCCTGGGGGCTGTCCTTATGGGTTGTCCTTAGCAAAAAAAGAATCTGGCTTCGGAAGGACAGCCCTGTGGGGGGCAGGCAAGGTGCGATGGGGTGCAACTGTCCCCTGCCCCTCCAGTACTCGTACCAGACCCTCAGCGTCCCTCAAGCGCGGGAAGAAGGAGGATGGAAGGGGGTAGAGCAGGGCCAGGGCGGTGGTGTGGTGGTGTTGGAGGGCCCGCCAGCACAGAGCACCTGTTTCAGCAGAACCGGCTCCAACGCCGGGTCCAAGGTTTCACCAACGTCCTCGACAATGATGGGGGTGCCATTGCGAATCGCCTGTTCCAACGTCCTCAAGTATTGGGGGTCCGTCATCTTCACAATCTTCAGTCCGTATTTGGCCTCCATCCTCTCGATCCACCGCAGTCCTTGTCCCTGCGGAACGACGATTGGGGAGGAGTGCGTCGGACACGATGTGCTGCAATGCAAACTGTGATCTGCGGTGCAGTGCGTGACGTGATGTGGTGCGCTGCGTTCCTTCGTTTGTGACGTGGTGTGTGATGTGCGTGTCGGAGCGTGCGATGTGGTGTGGGCTGCAATGTACTGTGGGCATGTGATGCACTGCGTCACGATAGGCGGTATTGTGTGGGTGGTCTGCGCTGTATGGCAGCGTGTGGGAACGGGTGAGGCTGCGGTGGTGTGTGGGTCCGGTTGGTGTAGTGGGTCTGCTGCTGTGCTCTGGCACGTGGGCAGCGTGTGCTACGGCAGACGTCGCGGTGTCGTAAACCCCCCTCCCCAAACACGCGTCGCCATAAGAACATGCACGCCAAGTCTCTTCAGTTGCAGGCACTTTGAGCTGAACGGACACGACCATTGGCTGGGCCTTTCTCTGAAAAACTCAAAAGTGGTATTTTGGGTGTCCAACTCAGCGAGTCTCCGTGAGAGGCACCATCAGAACACGCTCACGTTGTTGTTTGGGGCGGGGGCAGGGATGCATTGGAAGAAGGGAGGTGCCCCCTCTCCAGGGCGCCCAGCCTATGCCCAGCCACTGTCTCCCTAACGGCAAGTGCCAGGCTCAATGGCCCTTGCAACCGACAGTAACCGCCCCCAACCACTTTGGCAACCTCCTCGCACCGCCTGTCTCACCGCCTCTGGGGCCGCCCCTGAGGCCCGTTCCCTTCTAACGTAGCCCGGGGGCGGGGGATTAGCATCGGTTGGTGCCCCTGGCAGAGCGTGTCGTGGCATAGGCCCGTCAGGGCCAGTGCCCGGGCCACGGAAAGGTCCAGCGCGGAGCGTCGGGCCACGGGACCTGGGGGTCGATCATCAGGGCCCAGCGCCGGGACTTGATGGAGGTCGACACGTCCACCACAACGGCATTCTCGACGCTCGTGGTGTCCGACGGCAGGGACATGATGTTCCAGTCTCGGATCTGTGGACGCAGCGTGACGCAAGGCGGTGGCCGAGGGCGGGTGGGCACGGAGCACGAGAAACGCGCTGCACAGCGGTCCACACATGCCACAACGTGAGCCACACCGCGGCCACTGCCGCGCTGCGCAAGATACACAGCCCACCGACACGTCTGTGTGGGCGAGGACATGTGCTGGTGAGGTTTGTTGTGGGATTCGGGAGGCCTTTGGGTGCAGGGCTTGCGATCGCCCATTTGCTGGTTCGGAGAGTTCCGTTGGATCCCTTCCATCCGTTGTCTGTTTGCCCATCGCGCGATGGCCAGGCAATTGCAAATCAGTACCGGTGATGGGCAGGGGCGGCTTGGACTTGTAAGTACGGCGGGGGTGGGGGTGGGGTGGGGTGGTGGGGCTCAGAGCCCTAGCTCTGCCTCAACAGTAGCTCCATGCGCTGAGGCATTACTCAGCCACTGTAAAGTCCGGCACCAATGACGCCAAAGAACATTTTGGGCATCAGGAAACTCTGTTACACTGAAAGCATTCGCGGTTTCCTGTTCTGGGTCCGGACGATCCGATGATCATGTGTTGTACAGACGAATTGCACGGGAGCGTGGGACCCGAAGGACTGGGACCACGACCTTTGCGGGAGAAGAACACGCCCGAGCACGTCCTTTCGCAAAGCACGCCATTGCACGGCCGGGGTACGAGTGCGCTGCGCCGTCCGCAGGCGAGCTCTCACCCGAACCTCTTCGCCAATCTTCGGCCAAGAGGAGGGCACGTCTCCGTCCTGTGTGTACTTCAGGGAGCGCCTTGTATGTCGTGCCTGGCGGTTGCAACACACGCCACCACATCTTATACAAACCACCACCGCATACATCCATATGACAGCAAAGTGTACGCTTAGAGCGCACGTTACAACACACATTACAACATACACAAAACACACATCACAACACACATTACACACCACACACCTCACAATAAAGCGCACAATGCTACACACGGCACACCACATTGCAACACACGTGACAACACATCATAACATACACCACAACACACAATACAACACACACTGCAACACACATTGCAACACACATTAGAACACACAACACAACACACTACCGCGCACAATGCAACACACGTTCCAGCACATCACAAGACACACCACAAAACACATTACAACACATTGCAACACACAACACAACACACAACACAACACAACACAACACAACACAACACAACACAACACAACACACAACACGACACACAACACAGCGCACATTGCAACACACCGTACAACACATTGCAACACACGTTACAAAACATTGCAACCGCACCACACCACACCACACCACAACAAATTGCAACACACGTGGGAACACATTACTCACAAACTACAACACACAATAAAACACACGTTACAACACACTACAACACACGTTACAACACACTGCAACACACACTACAGCAAACAACACAACACACGTTGCAGCACATTACAACACGCACCACAACACACAATAAACACACACACCACAGCTCACGACACCGCACCTTGCAATACACGGTACAGCACACATTCAGCACACAGCACACAATAGAACACACGTGACGATGCATTACAAAGCACACTACAGCACGCAATACAGCACACGTCACAACACATCACAACACACACAATAGCACACCGTACATCACTCGCCACAACACAGACGAGCAAGAGCACAAACAGCGACCTGCATGGGGGTGGCCAAGTTGCTGACCAAAGAGAACTCCTTCGGACAATCTAGGCCCTTGGCCACCAAGAGACCCTTCCATTTCTCCACAAGCTTCAGTCGGTACGAAGCCGTGAACGCCCCGAAGTACGCAATACACGCGGACGCCAAAAACACGTTCAAAGGCAGGCACTGCATTTCCTTCTCCAAGTTCTCCAAAAGAGAATCCCATCTGCGATGCGGCGGTGAGGGACACTGTGGACCCCGGCACCCGCCATCGAGCGGTCCATGGGCCGTTTGTATGCGACCCTCGTTCAGCCAAACACCCGAATGCATTTCCGTTACCACATCCAAAAGTGGGCAAAGTCACCACAACCGCCACTGCCCAGCCCATGCACACGTCGACTCAACCCTCCGGGGGGGCGGACTTGCGATGGGAAATGGCCATCCGCGTCCAATCCTGACCCATAAAGGGCGCGCATCACGCACATGTAAAAAGAATAACTTCTCCGAGGTCTTCGCCCCGCCGCATTGTCCGGATCCCGAAGGCCCCGGAGGCTCGACTGAAATCGGATCCCTGTGACCAATGGGCCGTTGGAGAGAAGCGGTGTTGTGAGACACACCTGACGACCTCCGCCGCGAGGGACGATGTCAGCATCGACGCCGCCTGGAGCCGTTTGGAACTGAGGTCGATCCGGAACTCCAGGTCTTGTTTCTCCGCCACCGAGGTGTCGTATGTTGACTGCAAATGCTCCAGCTCATCTTCGACCTACGCCGCGTTCCGGGCATTGCGCAATGCACGTCGCACACACATGCGCGCGCACACACACACACCGGCGCACGCACAGGGGCCGCGGAGGGGGGGTGGGGTAGGGTTGGTCATCATTTGCCATGTATTCAGTAAAAAAAAAATTGACCACCCATGAGCACCATCCGTGGGCTGGTGCCCACGGGTCATAATCACTTACTGATGGTCTTGTCAATTGAGCCCTTTTCCCGAACCCCCCCCCCCCCGAGTTTTCGAGGGCTCTATCGACCCCCTGTGTGACATTCCGTCGGATTGTTGCTCCTTTACGGGGCCCTGGACAGTCACCCGTTCTTCCCTTCGCATGTTGCGTCGGGTCGCTGCGTTCTGTCGGCCGCTGCGGCCGGTGCTCTTGCTGGTGTCGTTTCCGCGTTTCCGCGTTTCCCCCCCCTCCCCCGGAAGTGAAAACCCGACGCAGGGGCACCGTGGCGCACGCCGGACCTCTTGCAGCTTCTCCTGCGCCGCCTCCAGCACCGCATTCATCTCATCCAACTTCTCTTGGGCGCTCTCGAGGGCGGCCCGTTTGGGGGCCACGTTCCGCGACACGCGGTAGTACAGGTCGATGGCGCGGCACCACATGCACAGGGACTTGCAGGCTGCCGACCCACTGGTCCCCACTTTGTCGGGGGTGAACTCGGGGTCGTCCATGAAGCGTTTCAGCCGCGTGATGACTTGCGGTGGGATGTTGTCCTTGTCATAGTCCTTGAGACGCTAAACAGCGAGGGGCAGGGGGAGTGTCTGAAGGGGGGGGCAGGGGGGGGGGGGAGGTCTGGGACCCAAAAATTGGTGTACCAAAAATGGCCCGACACGATTTTCCCGCTTGTAAAGTTCGTTTGTTCCCGCGGTGGGCGGGCTTTCAACTTTTGGGGGGGGGGAAGGGGTTCGATAGAGCCCCCTGGCTAGACCCCCCCCACCCCCAGAAGGGGCTCACTTGACGGGCCCCGTAAAATCCTACCGAGACTGACCCGCGGGCCCCGGCGGTGGCTCGGGCCCGAAATTCGGCAAAAAATAAAATGGGATTTTTGGAATCAGCGCGTCGAGGGGGTTCAGAAAAGTCATCCTTTGCCATGTATTTGGTGGGGGAAGAAATCGACCCTTGTCAATGGTGAAAAAAATTATCGGCGCCTTCGGCGCCAGACTTCATAATCACGATTGAAGGTCCTGTCAATTGAGGCCTTTTCCCAACCCCCTGCCCCCAGTTTTGGGGGGCTCTATTGACCCGCCACCCCCGCCGTGGTCACTTTGGTCTGGAAAGGGGGGGGTTGTCCAGGGGGGATACGCCCCCCCTCCTCCAACGCCGTACGGCCGTTGTAATACTGCCCTCGGGAGGAGGCCCCGCAGTCTGAAATGGGCACGTCCATCGGCCTCAGAAATGGGCCGAATACGTGTGAGGGATGTGTGGGCCTTTGGAAGGCGTTGTGAGGGACGTGTGGGCCATGCGACGCATGCGAGGGACGTGCGACGGACGTGGGAGGGACGTGTGGACGTGTGAGGGACGGACGAGGGATGTGTGAGGGAGGCCCGATTCGATGGCACCGCCCGATCCCAAGCGCGGCAGCAGCACCTCCGCTCGGCACGAGAGGCCCCGTGGGGGGTCGCCCGATCCACCGCCGCAGCCCACCCCCGGGGGAGGGGAGACCTGCAGGAAGTTGGGATTGCCAAGGGCGGACTTGGAGGTCTCCCAGTCCGTCTTGGGCTCCTTCAGAATGATCATGACCGCGGCCATCGTCTTCTCCACGGCCTTTGGGGCGCTGGTGTAGCCGCGGATCTCCTGAATGTCACTCTTGTTCAGGGAGTCCAGCGACGCAAGGGCGGCCTACAGACCACCGTTGGGTGCGCGGGAGGGGCACGGCACGGGGCAGGGGGGGGGGGGCGCAGGGCTGTCCTTCAGGGGGAGAAAGAAAACCTTCGTAACGCCAACAGAAACGAACGTTCACAGGAACGCTCTCTGCTTCATGGTCATGGGACCTTCTCTACTTCAAAGGTTGGCGGTTGGCGGTTGGTGGCGGTTGGCGGTTGGTGGCGGTTGGCGGTTGGTGGTCCCTGGGGGCTGTCCTTAAGGGCTGTGAACAAAAAAATAATGTGGCTTCTTAAGGGCAGCCCTGGGGGGAGTGAGGCCAAGAGGCCAGGCAGAATGGACTGGCGCAGTCCTGAGGCACGATGCATGTTACATGGGAGATGTTGTGGGGGAACAGGCGTGGCCTGTCTCGGCCGTGCCGGACAGTTCCCCAAGACCCGTGGCGGACGCTGGCAGAGGCATCGGTGACGGTGGCAGTCCCGCTCAAACGTTTGTTTTGTGACTTGGGGAGAGGGGGCGGGGAGGGGGGGTGAAGCCTCGGAGGAGGCGGATACGCTTTAAGGGCAGGCACTGCTATTGTTCTACCCCTACCCCAAGGGGGGGGGGGTGGGGGTTGGCATGTCGCCTTTGTGTATTGTTCTCGTCTGCAGCTGCCGGCGCCGATTGGCCGACGGCCATTCGCTGCCCTTCCCGTGAACCTGTTCCAAAGGGTGGGGGTGGGGGGCTCTGAGGCAGGCACCCAGGAACCAGGCCAAGAGGAATCCTCACTGGCCACTGGGGGTTCCTCTAGGCCATCTTCTTACGGCCTCTACATCCCGTTGACTCATTTGTATACATTCAAATTCACCCGATTGACATTGACATGGAAAAAAGAGGGGAAACAGCACCACTGCCTATGCAATACTTCGTGCACCCCTGGAATTGAGCCGACCCTTCGATATTGGGATCGAGCCCACGGCCATCACTGTAGCGGGGGGGGGGGGGGGGCTCTACATCACGTGCCTGTGCCAAGGGTGCTGGGCGATGCGCTGTTCCAACGCAAGGGCCCGGGCAAATGCTCTCGTTGTGGTATTGCTACATCCCGGGGCATGCACCATGGGATGGGTGTGTTGGGGGCACAGAGAGGGTCATGGGCATGCGCTTGGGCATGTCGTGTTTTGCGCTGTGCTGCCCTGTGTACAACACTTGGGCGTGGGTCATGCCGGTTCCCTTCAAGAAAACCACCGCCCAAATCCTCAGATTCGCAGAAAGCTAATTTTTGCGGTAGCCAACTCAAATTTCTTGTGTGCAAACTGAAAATTTCCGAAACAAGTTTTTTTTTGCGGATTATTTTTGCGGAATCAACTTTTGCAGCAACCGTTGCGACGACCCGAGCCAAAAAGAGTTTCGCACCATTTCCCACCACCCATCCCACGGGTTTCGGCGGGGCCACAGCTCGTGCCACAACCCTCTCCCCACCTGGTTCACAGTGGTGCCTGCAAATGGAGTGGAGCATCCCAAATACTCTCGAGGCGTCCCAGTGGTTGCTGTGAAGCAGGAGGAGCCGGGCCAGGAATGGTGTGCACCGTGCCCATCACAATACTGGCAATCCCGCAACACCACCACATACCATCCTCCGAGCAATGGCATCACACTTGTTATGACGAATGGGGCGAAGTTTCGGGTGCATACAACGAATATCATGATGCATGGGACGAACATTTCGGTGTAATAGTGGCAGGCGGGACTTTTGCAAAGAGTCCTTCGGCCCTTGAAAAAGAATAGGGCCCGAAATGCTCGACTTTTCGCAGTCTAGAAAATCCTCCCAAAATTCCTCCGGTCGCGCAACCGGGCCAGCCGAGCATTCCGGGCCCTTAGTTCCTTTTTAGGGTAGAAAAGGACGGAGTTCCAACTGTTTTCTGGGCCTAGAGCCTAAAGTCCAATCCCCCGTAGAAAATTCGAACTTTTCTAGGCCCAGAAAAGTCCAACTTCGTCCTTTCTACAAAAACACAAGCCAAAAATCAAATCACCCCTTTCTTGGATTGCAAACAGGGCCGATTCGCGGAATGACGTACTTTCGGTACTACACTCGGGTTTCTACGTCGCCCTGCCTCTCTGCACTTGCTTCGCTGCCAAAATCACGGCCGTCACCTTCTATTTCAATCCGCAGCCTGCGCTCGCCAAACGTGCAGTCACCAAAGCCGTTGGGCACGCTGCGAGTGGTCCACAGGCTGCGGGCATGGGGGTGGCGTGGGGCTTGGGCCGAGACAACGAGGGCCGTGGACCCGAACCGACGGGCTCAGTCGTGACCGGCGGATGGCATGACGGTGTCGGGGGGGGACTGCCGACGGGCGGGCACGGCCCCGTTGGCATTGGCCCGGCACTCGGCCACAGGGGGCGGGCAGTGGGAGCAGGACCCCCTTTTCTGTTCTCAAGGGTCGACGGGCTTTCAACTCCGGGGGGGGCGGGGTCGATACAGCCCTCACGGGCCCCCCTAAAATCCTACCAAGACTGACCCCCGGGCCCGGGAGGTGACCCGGACCCAAATTTGGCAAAAAAATCAAAACGGGATTTTTGGAATCAGCGCGTCGAGGGGGTGCAGAAAAATCATCATTTGCCATATATTTGGTGAAAAAAATAGACCATTTTCAATACTCAAAATTTTTTTCGGCGCCGGAGTCCATAATCCCTGATTGATGATCCTGTCAATTGATCCCTTTTCCCGGACCCTCCCCCCGCAAATTTTGGGGGGCTTTATCGACCCCCGCCCCCCCGGAGTTGAAAACCCGATTTCCCCAAAGAGACTCACACCTGAAGCTCCGGAAGGGCTTCGTCAAGATCCCGCTTGGCCTCCACTTGAAGGGCTGCGGCGACCATCTGCTGCTCGCTGGCCTCCGACTCCTGCGCCGCCACGATGTTGCGCACCTCGTTGGCCTTCTCCTTCCGGTTCTCCAGCTCTCCCATCATCACTTCCGTGCGCACCCGCGACTCCTCAAGCAGAGGCTGCATCCGGGTCAAGTCTTCCTGCATACTGCATCGGAGGGGCACGGGATGCTGCCCAGGCCGGAGCACCAGCACCAGCACCAGCACCAGCACTAGCCAACGAGAACGAGCACCAGCACCAGCACCAGCACCACCAGATGCCCCTCGAACGAGGTTGTCACTTGAGAGGTGGGTGCCCATCGGGCATACGGTGCGGGTGCGGCTGTCCGGCCCCCCAATCAAAGCTGCTTCCGAGGGCCATCGGTCGTGGATTTCAGATGTGCGGTGAAGAATGCGGAAATTGTCCGAAGTTGTGCAGTTTGATGGGATGTTGCATTTCGTTCCTGGAAAGTGCAGCCCGTGTGAGCACCAACTATTTGGTAAAGGTATGGGTTTTTTTTGCACCCGCACGCGTACCCGCACCCGCACCCGCAGCAGCAGCAGGAGCTAAGCATCGGTGCGGAAGCCATACGGACCTGTCGACTTCTTCGTTTGTCTCGGCCATCTTCATTTTGCCGTTGCGCAAGCGATTGGTATCGGTGCCGACCTCGTGGCTCTTGTCCTCCAGCAGAGATATGTACAGCGATATGAACTCCAGGTACGACGTCGGCGTCACGTAGAAGTGCCGGCGGAGCTCCTGGTAGAACTGCTTGGCGAGCTCGGCCACACTGTCGACCGGGGGGATGATGGGGGAGCAGGTGGTGGGGAGTAGAGGGGACGCGTGGGGGGAGTATCTGCGCCGCGCGCGCCGCGCTCTACTTTTACGGCAGGTTTATCCGGAAGGGGTTGGCGCCCTCACCAGAAAGCCGCCCAAGGAGAGCAAACCCTTGGGTACAAGACCCGTGTGAGCATCCCTCCGTCTTGCCCTATCCGGCGCCTCCCAAAGTGAAAATACGTAAGATGGCCCCTTCGGAGCAACCACCACACGTAGGGGGCGTTTTTGCACAGCGCGGACAGCGCGAATCGTTACAGGGGGGGGGGGGGGATTCTGTACGGGGATTTTTCCGCAGGGGAAAATTCCGCATGGGGAAAATTCCGCACCTGCCCCAAAAAATCAAGGGGAAAATTCCGCACCTCCCAAATCTTCAGTGCATGGGAAGCAAAAGGGATCCTGGGATTGCGATCCCCAAAAGATCCTGGGAGAAGGCAATGACCATTGTGCCTGAGATCACCTCTGTAGATGGCGTGGCCCGCCATTCACAAATTATTCGACTTCCTGCCCCCCCTTCCCTGTTGGTTGACAACACCTGCAGAATAGCGGGAACAAAACAAATGGGAGCGCGCGGCGAAGCACAAGGCATACGGTGGTACGGTGGCTTACATGGACAAAATTCCGCACGGGGAAAATTCCGCACCTCCCCTCGAAAAGTGAGGGGAAAATTCCGCACCAAGTTGAAATACGGAATTTTCCCCGCGGAAAAACCCCCCCGCGGAATTCCCCCCCCCCCCCCCCCTGTACGTTGTTTATCCGGGGAACACCCCTGCAAACCACCCCCCTACAGAAGCGTGCATGATCCATTCAAAACAGCATCGGGGGTGCAGAATTCAGGACCCCGGGACCTGTGGCAAGCATCAGACTGAAAAAAAAAATCCCTGGTGTACCGGCAGGGGCTGTAGGGTGCAGAATGCAGCTACCGGTGGTGGAAAACCGCCGACTCTTCGCACACCGCGCGCGCAGCGCACGGTGCGCCGCCCTAGTTTGGGGGGTCCCGACTGGACTGTCGATTTTCCCCTTGTCCAAATAGCGGAGGGAAACTATCATCATATTCAATTTAATTCATTAATCACTCCATCATAACTCTTCCGGGGTGGCCACCAGTCAATCTACAGCTGCTTGGTCGCGCCACAAAACTAAATCTCTGCGCCGTAAAACTAAATCTCTGCGCCGTGTGGGCGCCGCACAAGGTGCTCCCCCATGGGCACGGCAGGTCATGCGGAGGCGACAGTGCGGCCCGGGCTCAGGGTACAGGAGGTGCACCGCGCCACCCGGCGCCCCGCTCCCCTTCGGCACCTGCAGTGGATCTCCACACAGACGTCCGTCAGCGGCACAAACAGGTCGTCCTCAAACTTCACGGACAACATCACGCGGTAGGCCACGGACTGCAGCGCCTCCCGGGGCCACTCGTCAAACCAGTCGATGGTGCAGCAGTTCACGAGCGACGGGAACTGACGACACCTGCAGTACAGACCCGGTCCCCCTGCGGCCGCACTGCGCGAAGCAGACGTCCCCCGGTGCCCGCGTGTCCGCATAACAGGGGCCATGTCGTGCAATAGGAATGAGGCGGTCCGGGCAGGGGTGCATTGGAAGGGGAGGAACCTCAGAGGCGGTTCCAGAAGCGGTTAGACAGGCGGTTGGTGGGGGTTGCCAAAGCGGTTTGGGGGCGGTTATTGTCGGTTACAAAAGCCATTGAGGCTGGCACTTGCCGCCAGTGGGACAGTGGCTGGGAATAGGCTGGGCGCCTTGGAGGCGGGGGCGGGTAACCCCCCCCCTCCCCTTCCAAGACATCCCTGGCGGTCCCCTCGGACACCGGGGCCTCGGAGAATAGGAACGTCAACGAGGCCGGAGCGCTTTCAGCAGCGGGATCAAGGGAGAGCAGAAGCGGGGCATTGTCATAGAGACCACTGATGTGCAGCCGGGGGCATCAGATGACAGAATGTTGCGGCAGTGCCCCCCCCGGACCGTGGGAGATGTATAGATCAGGGGTCCCGGGCAGTAGATCCGGCGGTGGAGCATGTGCGCTAATGACGGCCGTTTTCGCGGCTCATAACATCGGAAATTGTTCGTTGGTGCCAGCGGCCGCCACACGACTGCGGTTCACGCTGAGGCGGTTTGTGCCCCTCGTTGTCGTCGTTGTTGATGCCGCTGCCGTTGAACTGGCGGTTGTCGGTGCTGCTGCAGCCCCTCTCCGGGTCTCTGGTGCTGGTGCTGGTGCTGATGATGGGGCTGTCGCGGTGGTGTAGTTGTAGTTGTTGCCGCTGCGGCTGTCGTTGGTGTTCTGATGGTGGCGGTTGTTAGTGTGGCTGCTGCTGCTCCCCTTCAACGGGCATCAGAGGGCCCGCATGGCACTTCCGAGGGCTCCCGGGCGGAGGGCAACTTGGAGGCTCCCGGAAAACAGGGGGAGGAGCCTTTCGTTGGTGTCTACCGGGAGTGAAGCGCCACTTGCCACCGTCCGTTCGGCCATCACACCGCACCCTCGCGGGCACGGGTTCAGAATGCAGCCCCCCATCGGGAGGCCGTACGGCGGTGGCAGACGGGGCTCCGCTATTCACGGACGGTTCTTGGAGCGGGAGGGGGCGTCAGGACTGAGCACAGCGAAGCGGGAACTATGGGGGCCGCTCAAATTAGGGACTCCAATGCGGACTGAGGACCGGGTTCTGCTCAGCAGCCGTCTGCATGAGGTCAGACCCGGGGGATGCCTCTTGAACGACTGGGGGCTGTGGCATGTGGTGCTGGAGGGGGGAGGGGGGCTGGGATACACCTGCCGGGCAGACGTTTGCCCCCGCAAAACCACAATCGTAAGCGGGTGCACAAGTGCAGTGGAAACCGGCCAAAGCGTTTCGTACCTTAACAACACCGACTCCCTTTTACGGTGCCTTGGGAGTACGGGGTGGGCGGGTGTTAGGGACCCCCCAGACGACCACGCTAAATTGGGGAGCTAAATTGGGGAGCGAAGTTGGGGAGCTAAATTGGGGAGCGAAGTTGGGCAGCTGAATAGGGGTGCTACATTGGAAAGGTGCAGCGACATCCACATTGTGTCGCACTATCCGGCACTGCACCTGTTAAATTGCTTGGGGTGTGTGTAGAAGGGGTGCAGGGCAGTGGCGCACGCCCGCGATCGAGGCAGTGGGTGTCGGTTCCATTTGGCGTGCAGAGAGACACGGCCATGGGCAACGACAGTGGCACGGGCACGTACCTCCTTCGAAAGGCGTCCCCCACGGGGGACATGCAAAGGACAATGTGGAGGTTGTCGCGGACGCGGCTGATGAAGAAGTTGTAGATGGCGTCCCGGGAGCCCCCGATCTTCGCCTCTCGGGCGGCCTCGATGCAGGCGTTGATCTTCTTGTCCTTCTCCTCCTGCGTGAACATGTTGGGCACCTCCCCGGAATTCAAGATGTTGTTGATGTCCTGCATGACACATGACCGAAGCAGGGGCCATGGGGGTCGTGGGGTCATCCCATGTCCCGAAATGTCACTTTCCTTTACCCCCCCCCCCCCCCGTGTGACATTCCGTCGGATTGTTGCTCCTTTACGGGGCCCTGGACAGTCACCCGTTCTTCCCTTCGCATGTTGCGTCGGGTCGTCGCTTTCTGTCGGCCGCTGCGGCCGGTGCTCCTGCTGGTGTCGTTTCCGCGGAGCCCAGTAGTTGGTGTGTTGGGGCTGTGCTGGATGCGGTGGGATGTGCCGTTTGCGTGTCAGCGGCGCCCAATAATTGGCGTATTGAGGATGTGCTGGTTGTTGCCGGGGTCGTTTGACTGTTTTTGCTGTGCACGCGCCTCTGTCCACAGGCCGTCCATAGCCTGCCTCGCTGTGGTTCTGTGCGGCCCAGGTGCCCTGTTCCTTGGCAAGGGAGGCCCCCCGCCTCCCTTGCACGCCACCGCCACCACCACCGACGTCCCGATCACAAAAGCATTGAATTTGCTGAATTTGAATTGAAACAACGTCTGCTGCTGCTGTGACCAGGGCGTCGTTCGTGTGCGCCGCACAAAAGACACAGGCATTGGTCTTTGCGTCCCGAATGCACCAGTCGTCAGGTGATCCCCCAATCCCCACCCCCAAAGGACAAGAAGCGGGCGGCAGGGCAGCAATCGGCAACCCGAAAGTGCCAGACCCAGCGCCAGACCACCAAACACACCTGGTCTTCACGGACAAGCACAAAAAGCAACCGCCAAATTCCACGGTTCCAAAACTCGTTGAAACAACACCCAACGTTGTTCTGACCCGGGCGTTGCTCTCGCAAGGGGGGGAAAGGAGCCCCTGGCACAAAGCTGCTGCTTCATCATTGTCGGGCCGCCAAAGGCAACCAAAGATTTTTTGGGCAGTAAAAGACACCCACCCGAATGTCGACACAACCATGACCCGCCCCCCCTGCACAGCCTACGGGGGGCGATTCATGTCAGCTCCGGAACCCAACCCCCGCGGCCCTCTCCAGGGATGTGCTTGTCCACGGGGGGGGGGGGGTGATCTGGCGGACCCACCCACCAACCCACCCACCCACCCACCCACCCACTCAAAATCAAAAAATGAAATTGCGAATAGGGAGCCAAAAATGAGAGGCCCATTTTAGGTACACAAACTTTTTTTGGCCCTCTTTACCCCCCCCCCCCCCAGTCCCGTAGGCCAAACACTCAGCACAGCGGTGTCCCCGCGCGCCACACACCTCCAACATGCCCTCGTTCACGATCTGCGTGTCCACGAACACAAACACGACCGGCAGGTCCGCGACCCCCGCGGTGTCGTAGAGCACCTTCAGGTCCTCGTGGAACAGGGGCATGTTATAGTTCTTGCTGACCTCGATCTGGAAGCACCTGTACTCCGCGATGGCCGCCGCGAGCCGCGTGAGGGACTGCTTGCCGCACCCGCCCACCCCCACCAAAAGGGCGTTCCCCCGGGGCTGCCGCAGGATGCGCGAGATGCGCACCAAGTGCTCGCAGTGGTCCTGTGGTGGGGCGGGAGGCCAATGCGCAGCGGCGCACGCGCACCCGGCGAGATGAGTGCACCAGGAATGGATGTGGTGGGACTCCCCCCCCCTTGCGATGACGAAATGCCGATGACGAAATTCGGCCGGCCAATTTTGACCAATTTTCACCACTTTTAATCCCTTCAAGGGATTTTTGGCCCTCACCACATACATCTTCGTGTGCAGCACATCCCGCTGATCAATTTGATGGGCCGCATGACATTTTTTGAAAGATTTTGTTTTCGAGATTGTGGACCACTTTTGGAAACAAATTCGGCGGCTTTGGCGCCAAAATTTACCCTTTACCGTAAGAGGGACAGAGGAGTTGTGGCATCGTCATTTTGTCATCTCAGCCCCCCCCCCCCCCCTGTGTGACATTCCGTCTGGTTGTTTCTTTACGGGGCCCTGGACACTCACCCGTACTGCCCTTCGCGTGCTGCGTCGGGTCGCTGCTTTCTGTCGGCCGCTGCGGCCGGTGCTCTTGCTGGTGTCGTTTTCCGCGTTCGCGGAGCCCAGTAGTTGGTGTGTTGGGGCTGTGCTGAATGTGGCAGGGTGTGCCGTTTGCGCGTCAGCGGCGCCCAGTAGTTGGCGTATTGATGATGTGCTGGTTGTTGCTGGGGTCGTTTGACTGTTTTTGCCGTCCACGCGCCTCTGTCCACAGGCCGTCCGTAGCCTGCCTCGCTGTGTTTCTGTGTGCGTGAGGCCCAAGTGCCCTCTTCCTCCGCGCGCTGTCCCGGCCGTCCACCATATATCCTTTTCCCCCTCACGGCTGGTCTGCCTCTGATGGGCTCCCGCTCCTGTTGCGCAAACAGCCCATCTGGGCTGCGGGAGCCCCCCCCAGCACAATAAACCGGTCATTATTGCACACGAGTGCACCCGAGCCGCTCCCTCGGGTCTGGCGATTGGTCTGGCAGCACCTGCCGCATGGGGTTTGGCCACAGCCTTGGCCATTGGCGCGATGGGGCGTGGGGCCTGTGAGCGGGCCTACTGTAGCTCCGGAATGGCCCGTATCGATGGCAACGTCCGGTAAAAGACATCCGCGAGGGCTGACACCGGCTGGTGGCCAAAACCACCAGACTGGACAGAAATCAACCACAAGACGTCATCAAAACGCAGGAGTTGTCCCGTCTTCGTCGTTCTTCACAAAAATCCGAAGGGGCCAATGTGTGACACATTTGAGGCGTCGATGTGTGTCCGGCAGGAGTGGCAACACGCAGAAAACCCCCAGGTCTTGCCAAACAGCTGACGGAAATGAACCACAAGACGTCATCAAAAATGCAGGAGTGGTACCGTCTTTGTCGGTTTTTGCACAAATCCGAAGGCATTGCTGTACCGGCCCATTATTTCTAGAGATATGCAGACAACCCCTTGATCCAACGCCGCTTTTTTTTTTGATATTTTTTTTGAGATATCTGTTGCTACTTTCGGAGGTGTGACGAGGTTTGGCGCAGTTGTCGCAAAGAGCACATTTTGATGAGATGTGGCGGCGCATCAGCAACGGTGACCCTGTTGACCACCAACTGTTTGGCAAAATCTGGGGGTTTTCTGCGTCTTGCCGGTTGTGCCGGATACACATCCGCTCCTCAAATGACAGTGGTTTCACATACTGCACGAGCACTGGTTGCACACAAACACTGGTCTCCGATGCGCTGTCGCGACGCCTCATCATCACAAACACAAACCACCACCCCGGACACCATCGCCCACCCCGCCCCCGAAACATTCCTCAGGAGCGAGGGGACCATTACCAGGGATGTGCTTATCCACGGGGCGGTGAGGCCTAAGTCAAAAACAGACAAACGCAAACCAGAGGCAATGCACTCCACAGTCAGGCCTAAGTGCATCTTTATTCTCTATGCCAAACTCGCTTAAACCTCAAGACACACGCTGTGTCTAAAACAGAAAACAGAACATCATGTCTGAGTACAGTTAGTCAGACAATCACAGTCAGTGGCTGTACGTCAGACATCAGCCATAGTGTCGGATAAAGAAACCATGCATTACCGGCATGGCCCAAAAGAGCTTCCTGCCGCTTGCCGGCTGGAAAAGACCCCTATCCACGGGGGTGGGGGGGGGGGTGATCTTGCGGACCCCCCCCCCCGGCCAAACCACCCGCACACCCACAACCAACAAAATGTTCCTCTCAGGAAAAATGAAATCTTTAATAGAGATCCAAAAATGAGAGGCCCATTTTAGGCGCACAAACTTTTTTTTTTGCCCTCATACCCCCCCACCCCCCCACCCCTTTTGCACGCGTGTGCGGACTGTGTGCGGACGCGGCAACGGCCCTGCCCCTTCGGCATATATCTACAAACCGAGAGCCGAGAGGAGGGTGCGGGGGGTTCAGTAGTGTTTCAGATGGTGGCCTGGATTCTACTGCGGATTCCCTGGGCACAGGACAAGTGCGGGCATAGCGCCCCGACGTCTGGCATCGCCGGAGCCATGCGGTGCGTGGTCTGTCTCCTTTCACCTCTGCTCACCCCCGGTGCGGGCGGTCAGACAGGGGGGGCTAACACTGCGACATGCACCCCGCCACCCCCCCGCCCCTACGCACAGGATGGGTGGTGGTGAGCACCTCCCATCCTGGGGTCTTCGTGATGACCGCATACCGGGCACCTGATCAGGCCGTCAGGGGAGGACGCCATGGGCCGAAGTTGCATTCTGGATCCCCCCCCCCCCCCCCCGGGCAGGGGGATGCCCGCAGTAGTGCAGATGCCGGCTTGTCATAGCAGAAGGTTCAAGGGCGAGAGGCCAATAGGCGCCGCCACAGGCTAACAGAGCCAACCACCAAGGCCTTGTGCCAATCCCCCCCCCCCCCCCCACGCTGACCCTTCCCTCACGCACCATCAGTGATCCCCTCACCGCCTTCCCCTTTCCACCCGCCAGCCCCGTTTCTCTCACCCCACACACCCGCCCTCCGCGGGACGGACCATTCGGCTCTTTGGCCTTCCGGTCCCCTCGCTTCTCTCCTCCATCTCTTTGCTGCCCGCTGGAGAAGAGCACAAGTGTGCCACTGTGCCTGACCCTGTGCACTGAACCCACCCACCCCCCAGGCCCGGGGCGCAAGCGACCGACACACACACGAGATCGTCAGATTGTGAGGGCGGTTGTGAGACCAGACAACCGGAGGTAAGGGCCCAGTCGTGCCGCTGAGGTAAGGCCACACAGGCCGTGGGACACCGCCTGTGGCGCAAGCCGAGACCCAACCCAACCCAAACCCCCGTTTACCGCCTGCTCCTCTTCACCCCCGCGAACCCCCTGCCCTCCCCTGCGCCCTCCCCTCGTCCTGCGCACCTTAAAGAACACTAAGTTCATCTGTTGGCTGGTGCTCACGTTGTACTCGTCCAAATACTCGTCAAACAGCCCCGGCAACTTCTCCTGATCGATGATCTGTTCGTAGAGGCGGTCCTCAGGAGCCGCCCCGAAGCGCAAGAAGTCGCCCCAGAGGATGGGCTCGCTCTGGAACAGCTCCTGCGCAGAAGACACGAGACAATCGTGTCCCGGGCAAACCCCATGTCACGTGCATCTGAGGGCGGGGGGGGGGGGGGTGTCTGCCCGTCATCAGTCTTGACGTGTCCTGAAGCGCTTCCGTTGTCGTGAACTGGGAGCCGGCCTGTCAGGGGGCGTCTCAGGCCGCCCCGCGTTGCGCTCGGGGCTCTCAGACCACCGTTGACCCCGCCGAAGACAGGCACAGAGAAACCTGTGAAACGCACGCACATCCGCACATCCGCCCACCCACACCCACCCACCCACACCCACACAGCCACACCCAATGCTACACACCCACACACCCACACACCCACACACCCACACACCCACACACCCACACACCCACACAGCCATACAGCCACAGAACACTGATCACCCGCCGGCGAACAGTAGTGCATGCCCTTCGGCTCATTGTCTAACCCCCCCCCCCCCCCCCCACGACCAGGTCTCCAATTCATGCGGCACATACGGCCCCCGCACGCACGGCCATTAAAGGGTATGACCGAGGCACTTGGACGGAACCGCTTGCGTTTCATCGCCTTCCACCCACGATCAAGGGAAGAGTGGCGAGAAGTCGACTGACCGGCTGCCAGGGGAGCGGCATCATCCGGGGTCTTTGTCCCCCCCCCCCCCCCATTGCCCAAGGTACGGCGTCGGAAGTCGTCGGGGGTGTCCGCCAGCGATGGGCTCTCTACGGAGGTCAGTGACAGGGCCAGGCAGAGCGCGCAGGAGCCCTGCGTGAACGCATTGGGGGTGGGATACGGACCGCAGTACCGATGGGGGTGACTCACGCCGGCGGAAGGGCCGGAGGGTAATCAATCCCGACGCGGCCCAAAGGCACGGGCCTGACCCGAAACCCAATCGGTGGTGGCGCCTGACGGCGCCTTGCGGAACAACACGGCCGCGTTGAGACATGAAGTACCGTTGTGGATGCCAGAGCGATGCTGGAGGGTGACGACCATCGCTGATTTGTAGCCGAGCGACGGCGTGTCCGAGGGACGGAGGGCGAATGTACCGCATTCGTTTGGGGGCTGTCTTGATGTGGTCCCGGTTTGCAGATGCGAGCCCCCGTCATTTGTGGTGCACACACAGACGTGCGCGCGCGCACACACACACGGGGCTGTGGAGGTGTGAAGGGCTGGGGATATCGGCCTACAGTCGGTCTGGCTACCGATGCCCCCGCTCACCGGCCATTCGGGTGCACCACAATCAGTGCGTGGCGCATTGGAATGTCGCATGCTCTGACGAGCTCTCACGAAGACCCCCCCAAAGCCGCCGTGTTGGCCCACCCTTTCTGTTCCCCCATCGGTGGCGGGTCGTGGCACCCAAGCATCGAAGGGCTCAATGTACATGCCTCAACCGCGGCTCCAACGTGCTCTCGTGCAAATGCGCCGGGAACGGCGGAGCCAGGCCGCATTGGCTTGTCAGGAAGTGTCGTGTGGTGTGGTAACTTCCTGACAAACCATTTGCAGCGCCTTTCAAACGCGTGCAAGTGGAAGCAGGGGCCTCGGCTCCCAGCGTTCCACGACCACCCCGGCCCTTGGCCTGTGTGGAGGTCCCCACGGCGATGGTTCGCAGTGCGGAGTGCAAACCCTCTGCCACGGCGGGGGTGCCCCGCGGCTCTACAGCAGCGCAAACAGCGGTGCGGCCTTCCCTTCCCCAGGCCCTGCACAGCACTAACAGCAGCTGCCATTCCTTCTCCTCCAAAGGCGAAGGGAGGGGGGGTAGGGGGCACTCTACTTCCACGTCAAATGGCACGTGCGCTCGGGGCTCAGACCTCGTGTGTCAATTGGCTCATTCCATGAAAATTCCGCTTGAGCACGTTCATCAGCAGCTCCTCCATGAAATACTTGCGGTCGGTCGCATCGACGAGGCGGTCGTGGAAGCAACGCATGTTCTCATGAATCCACAGGTGAATGGCCTGCAGGACAGCGTGTCCAGAGCCGTGCAGGTGGGGGCCCCGTGCGCAGGCGCATACGTGTGCCGCGTGCGCGCGTCCAGACAGGCCCGGAGGCACAACGGCCCACGCACAACACACGGTCACACACAGAACACACGCACGCACACAGACCCGCAGTTGGAGACACAACTGTGTGCGCGTGTTGATGCCATGCAGCAGAACTCACACTGCAGCCACGCACACACACACACGTTGAGAACCGCAAAACAAGAACAGAGCAAGAAAAGCGGTTGAAAGAAAACTCCTCAGGAACAGCAGAGCCGTCCTGGACGTCTTTCGGTCTGTCGAAGACGATGAGAGCATCGGGAGTGCAGGTGCTGTGCGGTACGGGCAAACTGTTCCCCTGCGCATCAGCAACGGTGACCCTGTTGACCACCAACTGTTTGGCAACACTTGGGGTTTTCTGCGTCTTGCCGGTTGTGCCGGATACACATCCGCTCCTCAAATGACAGTGGTTTCACATACTGCACGAGCACTGGTTGCCCACAAACACTGGTCTCCGATGCGCTGTCGCGACGCCTCATCATCACAAACAAAAACCACCGTCCTACTCCGCGCGGCACTACTTCAGCAGACCAAGAAAGCAATGCACACGCACACACACACACACACACGAGTCGTGTCCTGTGTGCCCATCGCACCGCCCTATAGCACACCGTTGCCCGTGGGGGTGGCTCAAGAAGGAGGTGCCGGGGGCCAGGCCATTTTAGGGCTTTGGGAGATCGCCACCCGGGCCTCTTGGGTCCGATGCCCCTCGGGGACCCCTGGCCCGCACAGTCCCTGTGACCCGCACAGCCCAGCCCAAGAGGCCGATGGGCTGATGGGGCACGGCAAAGGGGTCCACCCTCTTGTTTTTTGGGGCGGGGGGGGCGGGATGGTGGGGGTTTGGGGGCGAACAGCGCGTTGTTGGAGGGGACAGAGTGACGGGGCCCCGTGCATTGTCACTGCCCTGCACACGGCCACAGTCTCCGCCGGGTGTGTGTCATCGATTGGGGGTGTGCAGCCCCGCGCCCATGGGCCATCGGGCCGGTGGATGGGTCGAGGCGATGCAGCCACGATGCGCATTCACGTGGGGGGCGTGGCCCCCGCACGCCCTCAATGACAGCCCGCCAACAACGCCACTTGCTCATGAAGTGCCCCATGTCCTGCACTGCGCATCGGGGGCCTTCGCGGGTTCATCTGCGCACCCGCTGCGACAACCGATCGGTGTTCACTGATGGGGAGTGGGCGTGTGTTCGCTTTGGCCGACTCAGGCCCCCCAAAACCGGAGAATGAGCAGTGCCACAAGTTCAGTCCCCGTCTTGCCATGCCACTGTGGGTGCTGGAGAACCGGGGGGGCACAAACGCAATGGACCAGATCCAGTCTACACTGCCCAACAAAATATTGGTGTGTCTCAAGGGCTAAGGACAGCAGGACAAGCACCGAGAAAGTCTGGAAGCGGTGAATGGAGTGCCCTCCCCCTCTCAAGTGCGACCTTTTCCGGCGCGGTGCTGTGCACCTCCGCGGCCGAGCACCCCTTTGCCGTGCCCCATCGGCCCATCGGCCTCTTGGGCTGGGCTGTGCGGGTCACGGGGACGGTGCGGGCCACGGGTCCCCGAGGGGCATCGGACCCAAGAGGCCCGGGTGGCGATCTCCCAAAGCCCCCAAATGGCCCGTGCAACCGCGGGCCCCTCCTCCTCCGGCTCATGCCCAGTCCCGGCGCTGCCAGCGAATCTGAACCCCCCGGACGGTGGTCCCTCTGGATCGCACGCAGCAGCACCAGAGCACGGCCACGGGCGCCCACAAGCCGCAGCACGCACTCCCCGGCCCATGGACGGGCTTGAAGACGCCCGCATGGCCGGCCGCGGAGCGCTGTTGAAGGCCGCGAGCCCCGCTCCCCTGGCGTCTCGGGGAGGACCGCTTCCCCGGCAGTGGGCACGGTGGTACGCATTGGGTACGCGCACGCGACGGAGGGGCACTCAACACGCAGCGCGCCATGGGCACAGGCACAGCGCACCGGCATAAACACACTCGTTGTGAGGGAGGACCCGAGCCAACACTGCAACCCCCTCCCGCAACGCCAGTGTGGGTAGAGCGCGCGCGCACACACGCACGCACGCACAATTTGCGAAACACAGCACAAAAATGGTGGCTGGATGAAAGGCCCTGGTCAGTTGGATCGTCAAACAACAAGCACGCGCGCGCGCACACACGCGCGCACACACACAGTCACTCGTATCTCCACTCTTTGGCGCAGACACACCATGTCAGCACACAGGGAACACACAGGCACACCTACGACACACAGGCACCCACACCCACACAGCACACGTGCAGGCAGGCGCACACACAACACACACCTGTGGCGAACAGCTGCAGGTCCTTGGCACCGCCATCATAATCCCCTGGAAGACCTTGGACAAGTCCCGAAGGTTAAAAGTGTAGTGGGCCTTCGAGGGCCTCGGCCGCAGCTCCTCCTTGAGCCTCAGATATATCTCTACGCTCGAACTTGTCATGGGCTTCACCAGATCCTGAAGGCAGATGACACTGAAATGGTAGTGAGGCCGCGAGTACGGGCGGTGAGTATGGGCAGTGAGTATGGCTGATGAACGTGGGCAGCGAGTATGGAGCAAAACCTGCATTGCATTGGGTACGCGCACGCGACGGAGGGGCACTCAACACGCAGCGCGCCATGGGCATAGGCACAGCGCACCGGCATAAACACACCCGTTGTGAGGGAGGACCCGAGCCAACACTGCAACCCCCTCCCGCAACGCCAGTGCGGATAGAGCGCGCGCGCGCGCACTTGCACATGGGGAAAACCGGACAGTGGCACGCACACCCACCCCACCCCACCCATGCACCCACGCAGACATGCACCCCCCCACCCCCCCGCACGCCGCACGGGCTCCGTAACCCCCGTCCCGGGCACCTGCACGTCTCTGTGGAAGTTCCCAAAGAAGCCCGTCAGAATGGCGCTGAAGATCTTCCGCATCGAATCCTCCGATAAGTTCGGGATCTGAAGGAGATGGAAGTACCGCAGGAGGCGCCCGGTCACCGGGTTACGCCCGCCCTCCGGCGGGCCGCACGCGGAGGCCACGTGCACGTCCTGGACGGTCTTCCAGAACAGCGCCCGGCGGTCGTAGAAGCCGCCCTGCCCGATCATTTGGCGCAGCAGCTCGACGGGCGGCGACGCCCCGTACTCCTCCAGCGCCGGCATGTTCAGGTCGTCGATGAAGAGCGTCACCTGCGGAGACGCGGTGGTCGTGCGATAACGTGGGGCCGCCACCTCCTGCGCTTCAGCGGGACTTAGGCCCTGTGCCCCTGTGCCCCTGTGCCCCTGTGCCCCTGTGCCCCTGTGCCCCTGTGCCCCTGTGCCCCTGTGCCCCTGTGCCCCTGTGCCCCTGTGCCCCTGTGCCCCTGTGCCCCTGTGCCCCTGTGCCCCTGTGCCCCTGGCGGTCCTTAAGGGCGGTCCTTAACGGAAAAAAAAACTTGTTCCAGAACATGTTTTTTTTCGAAAACGACCGCGTGTAGCTCATATGTTCAACCATGGTTGGTGGCGATTGCCGGTTGGCGGTTGGCGGTTGGTGGCGATTGGCGGTTGGCGGTTGGCGGTTGGTGGCGATTGCCGGTTGGCGGTTGGCGGTTGGTGGCGATTGGCGGTTGGCGGTTGGCGGTTGGTGGCGATTGCCGGTTGGCGGTTGGCGGTTGGTGGCGATTGGCGGTTGGCGGTTGGCGGTTGGTGGCGATTGGCGGTTGGCGGTTGGCGGTTGGTGGCGATTGGCGGTTGGCGGTTGGCGGCGATTGGCGGTTGGCGGTTGGCGGCGATTGGCGGTTGGCGGTTGGCGGTTGGCGGCGATTGGCGGTTGGCGGTTGGCGGCGATTGGCGGTTGGCGGTTGGTGGTTGGCGGCGGTTGGCGGCGGTTGGCGGCAGTTGGCAGTTGGTGATGGGTGGTTGGTGGCGGTTGGCAGCGGTTGACGGTTGGCGGTTGGTCGCGGTTGGCGGTCAGCGGTTGGTGGTCCCTTGGGGCGGTCCTTAAAGGCGGTCCTTAACAAAAAAAAAATCTGGACCGCCCTGCTCGGCACAGGGGACACACGGGGCACCAACGAGCACGCGAGGGGGACAAGCAAAAGGGAAGTGCCGAAAATTGCGAAAAATTGCGAAAAATTGCGAAATTGCGAAAATCCGCGGACCTCCATCCCCCCCCCCCCCCGACGCCACCAACACGTCGCATCGAACGGGCCCATGGGAACCAGCAGCCCCGACCCAACCGTTGTGAAGCAACGGCCCTGCAGAGGCCCTGGGGGATGACGGGACGAGCACCGTTTTGCCCTGCGGGGCCCCCAGAATGTTCTTCTTCTTCGACTTGAGCTTGGCCTCGATCATCTCCTGAGTTCGGGCGGAGGACGTCTGCGCACTGAACTGAATCGTGACCAAAATCATGTTCAGGTCATGGGCCTTCTCCCGCAGACAATTCTGGATGATCACGGACTTGCCGACCCCCGTGGGCCCGTTGAACAGCACCGGCTTCTGCACCTCCGTCAGAATCTGCGGTGCACGCACGTGCGGAACGCCAAGGCCCCCGGAGGCCCCCAATCATCGCAGTTCTCTGCGACGATGGCCAAACCACTTCAGCTGCCTTCCCCAGCCCCCCCCCCCCCCCGCCGCCGTGGGATGCGACTGTCGAATCCCAACCGCTAAACCCGCCAAGGCAAAGGGCCGCAGAGCCACACAGTCAGAACGCAGTACGCGGATTCGAACTGGGGGCCGAATGTTGTGCGCGTATGTGCCTTACCACTGGGCTATAGAGCTCCTCAGTGACATTGTCGTGGGCGCCTTTCGCCGAGACAACAGCAGTGCCCAGATGAGGCAGTAATGTGGGCTGGTTCGGATGCCTCCAACCAAACGCGCCTAAACAATGTCTGATACCCCCCCCCCCCGTGTGACATTCCGCCGCGTTGCTGTTTCTTTACGGGGCCCCGGACAGTCACCCGTTCTTCCCTTCGCATGTTGCGTCGGGTCGCTGCGTTCTGACGGCCGCTGCGGCCTGTGTTCCTGCTGGTGTCGTTCCCACATTAGCGGAGCCCAAGCCTTACCCCATCACAATCCCTCACCCCACCACCACCACCCATTGCACAATTCAACATTCAGCACAAAAAATAGTTGGTGTCCTGTCAATATCTCCTCCAGGCCTCGCCAATGGTCGCAATTACACCAGCACACACAACGGCCCCCCTGACCCCCCGACACACTTTACTGCGTGAGGAGCATTCATTCCCCAGCACACAGCCCCGCCACCCAAACGGGTACCCTCTGAGAGGTGTTGGCGCCGCAAAACAACGACTGCTGCGACAACAACAACAACAAACAAACAACAACAACAAACACGAACAACAACAACAAATCACAAGAACAAGAACAAGAACAACAGGAACAACACCCCGTCTGCCAACAGCCATACAACAAACGACCCAAATCATAGCCACATCACAGATCACGTGCCAAATCGCAATACGGTCCGCCATTGTCTTATTGTACTTCAGTGCATTCTATGGCTCCTGCGCTTTGCAAATGCCTGGACGTCTGAGAGGGGGTTTGGGGGAGAAGGTGATCTCTCATCCTGTCAACAGATTTCTGTCAGGCCCCGCACACCTCCAACAGATATGAGTACCGACACGTGTCGATGGTTGGGACCAAGATCTCAAAAAACGGGGTCGCGGGGTCGTAGTTAAAGTCCTTGACACTGACCTCCCACGACACAAATTTGCGCGTCTTGAAGTCGATCTGGAAGTCATAGCACAGCCCAAAGCCCGGGAACGTGAAGACGGTCTCCAGATGCTCCCGCACGAAGCCGTCAAACGCCTCCTGTGAGCGCTGGTCTATGTTGCCCCCGATGCACCAAACGTACGCAAATACAAAGACAATGTTGACGTAGTCGTGGATCTGATCGGGGGTCGTGGGTTCCTGCAGCACCTGCGGATGGTCAAGAGGGGGCTGGAGGGGGTCCGAGGGCGTATCAAATGCGGCGCAGGGCAATCGCCGTTCGTTTGGGAGGTTCTGGGGAGGCCGCAGTAGAGGCTCAGCAAGTGCCCCCGTCGGTACTTTCGGGTGTACGCACGGCTTTGGGGGTTTCAGGAGGACACCGTTGCTTGTCCACAGGCGGTGCGGGTCAGGGATTTGCTGATCCAGAGGGGGTGCGTGATCTGGCGGAACGCCCCCCCCCTCCCCCCACAGGCCAAACCATGCCCCCACCCCAAAAACCAAACACACTTTCCTCGAGGGAAAAAAGAAATTTTGAATCGAGAGCCCAAAACGAGAGGCCCATTTTAAGTACACAAACCTATTTTTACCCTCGTGCCCGCCCACCCCCGTCCCGTAGGCCAAACACTAAGCACAGCCCCGGTGCGGGAACTCGTTGGCAGGTGGGGCGCATGCCGAGAAAGGCAATGCACCTGCGCTTCCTCACGACCGAGATGGCCGCTGTGCTCCGCCTGGGCGAAGCTCATGGCCCCTCAAGAAAGGGGAGCTGGTTGCCCTGAAGGCTGGACTAAGCCAGCGCATATCCACTGGACAACGAGAGGTTGACCTGGAGATGCTCCAATCAGTCCGGGGGCTTCATGTGTGCTCGTCGGGGGACCGGTAGCTCCGTGTAACGGCCGACCGTGGGAACACATCCGGGACAATCTTTGTCGCGGATCTTTCATTAAACCCCAAGCCCCCCTTCCATTGCCTTCCCGATTCACCAAACCATTCCTCATGTCGCACAATGTTCAGTACCATGTCCAAAATGTGCTAAACACAAAACTATTGTGACCTCTTGTGACGTGGTCGACAGCCTCGTCGTTGCAGTGAATGGCGGCGATGTTCGGTCCCTGGCTTCATTAATCTGCCCAATCGGCACAGTCCCTGCGATGGAACCGAGCCCAAACCCGAAAACGGGCCCACCACCGCGGCGGCCCCGCAGAGTACCCTATGGGATCAAGCATCGCAGGTATTGGGCAGTGCCCTATTGGGAGGCCACCGGGGACCACGGTCCAAACAGCGAGGCCATGAGCATCGGCAGTGGCATGCGCCGCATGTGCACAGCACTGGGCCTCCGATGACATTCATAGGCCTCTCCATCTGCACCCCCGTCCCGTGGCAACTTGCGGTGTTGCGTCTTGAAGGCAAAAGAGTGGCCACGGGTGCAGCATTGGGGCTGGTGGTGAATTGCATTGGCGTGATGCATATGTCATGGGATAGCCTTGGGCTCCATGCAGTCATCAAGCCTCTGAGGTCGCTAAGGCTGCCTCAAACTTTGCAGACTAGAACTTGGCGAGCTTCAGTGCGCGGTGATGGTGGCGGTGCTCGTTCTCTCAAATGTAATGGCATGTGTAAGAGTTAGGGGAGGGTGCGGGGTAGATGCAGCCATAAATCTGGGCAGTAGCCACGAATTCCCACCAGCTACTGGGCGTATACGCCATCTGGCACGCACGCACGCACACACGCACATACACGCACACACCCTGGCCGACTGTACCGAGCAGCAGCAATACTAACAACAACAGCAACAGCAAGAGCAATAGAAACACAGCAACGACGACGCCGCAACAGCAACAACAGCAGCACTCGCATTCGCACCAGCGCACCTTAGGCAACAGCAATATCTTGCAATGAACAACCTTATGCCTGCGATAGTGGTAGCAACACACACACACTCACACTCACACACACAGACACACGGGCAATGCTGTTGTCCTGGGTGGATTTACCCTCGCTTGCAACCCCCCCCCTCACCACCAGTTCCCTGAGCCCCCCCGCCACCTCCCCCGAACCACACGTGCAGTGGGCCAGTGCTGCCAGCTCCAGGGGTTTAGCCCGTCGGGGGGCTGGGGTGTCAGCGGAAAAGGGGGCATAGCACTGGAGACATGCATGTCCCATGGGAGATGTCGCGGGGGAACAGGTGTGGCCCGTCTGGGCTGTGCTCATATCCCCCGCCGGACAGTTCCCCAAGACCCGTGGCGGACGCTGGCAGAGGCATCGGTGACGGTGGCAATCCCGCTCAAACGTTTGTTTTGTGACTTGGGGAGGACTTGGGGAGGGGGGGAGGAAGGGGCAAGCGGGCTTTCAATTGGAGGGGCGCGGGTCGATAGAGCCCCCCCCCCCCCAAAAAAAAGGGCTCAATTGACCGGACCCCAAAATCCTACCGAGACTGACCCCCAGGCCTCGGAGGTGACCCAGACCCAAAATTCGGCAAAAAATGAAAAATTTTGGAATCAGCGCGTCGAGGGGGATCAGAAAAGTCATCAGTTGCCATGAATTTGGTGAAAAAAAATTGACCATTCTTAATGCGCCAAAAAATTATCGGCGCCGTCGGCGCCAGAGTTCATAATGACTGATTAATGGTCCTGTCTTTTCCCAGACCCCCCCCAGTTTTGGGGGGGCTCTATTGACCCTTCCCCCCCAGTTTTGGGGGGGCTCTATTGACCCTTCCCCCCCAGTTTTGGGGGGCTCTATTGACCCTTCCCCCCCAATTGGAAACCCTACAGCCCAATGGGGGGTGAACCCTTAGAGGAGGCAGATACTTTTTGAGGAGGGCCGGAACAAGAGCTTTGGCGGAGGCGGGGGGGCAATACCAAGTGCTCTCGGGTCACGATGGCCAGCCACAAGTCGCAGATGCTCTGGATGATGTTGATTTCGGGGGCCGGGCAGAGTTGCCGGCAGTTCTTCTGCAGGAACTCAAGGCCTTGGGGGCAGAAATTCATGAAGAGCCCCAGAAGATGTGGGATGACGTCGTCAACGAGGACCTGGGGGCAGGGGGCGCCGCGAAGCAAGGGCAGAGGGGGCATTGGGGTGTTGGGTGCAGCAGCGGAGGGGCTCTGCAGTGCAGGACAGGAGGGGGGGCACTGCGGAAGAGGGGGGGCGGCCAGGGATGCATTGGAAGGGGCGGGGAGGTACCCATCCCCCCCCTCCAGGGCGCCCAGCCTATGCCCAGCCACTGCCTCCCTGACGGCAAGTGCCAGCTACAATGGCGGTTTGTAACCGACAGTATCCGCCCCCCAACCGCGTTGGCAACCTTCTCCAACCGCCTGTCTAACCGCTTCTGGAACCGCCTCTAAGGCCCCTCCCCTTCTAATGCATCGCTGGCCCCTGCAGTGCAGAATGGGGAGGGGGGGGCACTGCGGAAGAGGGGGGCGGCTCCTTCCTGGACAATTGTCAACGTGAAGGCCCCCAAACAAAGTTAAACAGACGGTCTCGGGACTCCCAGACGACCACAGACGACAGACACGACCGTACAGCGCAACAGACCGCCAGACACGATGCAAACGGCCGGCGCGCGGAGCACTGACAAAAACGGTGCCCTGACCCGAACCCACGGGGGTCTCTGCAGAAACGGGCCGCCGACTCGGGCGCTGGAGGACAGTGTGCCATGGGCACGTGGAGTGGGGCCTGGACGCGACGATTTCTAAATGCGGATGTCAAATGCCTCGCCGTCGTCTCTTCCGCCCAGGGGTTGCCATAATAAAAATAAAAAAAACTCGGAGTGTCCAATACGCCCTATGATGGCGGCCGGTGGGTAACTGATGGCGGTTGGTGGGTAACTGATGGCGGTTGGTGGGTAACCGATGGCGGTTGGTGGGTAACCGATGGCGGTTGGTGTGTAACCGATGGCGGTTGGTGGGTAATTGATGGCGGTTGGTGTGTAACCGATGGCGGTTGGTGTGTAACCGATGGCGGTTGGTGGGTAACCGATGGCGGTTGGTGGGTAGCCACCAAACATCAGAGAGTGGCTGCCTTAGTAAAAAAAAAAAGGCTGAGCGTCCTTATGGCAACCCCTGCTTCCGCCTGAGGCCTCCTGCCGCTGCAGAGGGCCCTGGCACGAGGGTTACCGAGGGGCCCCTTGCGGCCGCTTGGCTCGCAAGCCACGGAGTATGACAGAGCGCTGCATAGCGCAGTGCAATATGAGCCCCACCCCCGGGGGGGGGGGGGGGGCTCCCTCCTTCAGATTGCCGGTCAGTCTCATTCCACTAGCCGTCAACTGCCCCCGACTGCCCTTCAACCGCTTGGTAACCGCCAGCGCTTGCCCCACAAACCGCCTTTTCCAACCGCCAGTAACCGCCTTTGCCGGGACTCCAGACACAGCCCTCCGGCCTCTGTCCCCCTCGAGCGCGTCCCCTGCCCGTCCCCTCTGTCCGGCCCCCGCGCCCCAGTGCACCGCATCCCCCCCCTCCCCCCGTATGGCCTGTACGCCCGCCCATATGGCCCCAAACCCCCGCAACGCATGCCCCGGGCACGACCCATGTCACGCGCCAAATCCGACCCACCCCCAAACATGACCCCAGCCCCCCTGCGACCGCCTGCAGCCCAGGGCCCGCCTTGTGCAAGGGCCGCCCGGAGGGAAGCGGTCGCTCACGGCACAGCACTCAGCGCTGCCCCCGGGGGAAGCGCTGCCCCCGGGGGAGACCCGCTGGCCCGGGTCGCCGCCTTCGGGTCGCCCGACCCCGAGCCCTTCGCCAGGGGATCGCGAGGGACGAGCCTCGGGGCACATCCCGAAGCCGCAGGGCATACCCGCGCCCGCCGGGGAAGCGAAGGGTAGGGGCTCAGCGCTGCGCAGGACATCTTTTGAATTTTCTTTTTGGAAATTAAAGAAACTCGGGCCGTCCAGTCGCCCGCTGAGTACTTAGGCACACGATTGGACGGCACTGGAAGGGCAACCAACGGCGGTTGGAGGGGCACTGGCGGCGGTTGCAGAGTAACCGACGGCGGTTGGAGGTGGACTTTGTTTTGAGCAGCAAAACAAAACAAACGCTCGTCCACTCAAAACCGCCCTGTGCCTCCTCTTACCCCTTCGCCCCCTGACAGCCCCAGCCCCGCTCATCCCCCCAACACGAAGGCCACACGACACTTTCCAGCGCCGAACGGTGCTCATGGCGCCGGGAAAAAGGCGTCGCGTCGCCCTCCCTCGCCCGGCGCCACGCGGCAACACCGGCAGAGGGAGAGGGGGGGCGGGCACCTTCGCGGCGCGGTCCTGGACCCAGGCCTTCACAACGTTGCGCCAGCCCACCTCCTGGCGGTCCATGTAGACCATCCCGCAGCGCGACACGGTGGCCGGGGACGCCACCGCCAAGTCCTCCACTTCGAAGAGCATGTGGACCGTGTCGTTCACTTTCATGCGGACGCCGTTGTCGAGGCACAGCAGTTTGCTGTCGTCCAGCACCGAGTTCATCGACTCGATCCAGAGCGTGTCCACGGGGCCGTCGAAGATGATCCATTTCCGGTCCGGCGTGCTGTCCTCCAGAATCTGAGGCACGGCGGCCGCGGCCCGTCCCCCCACAGCCCCGGCCCTGACCTGCCGCACGCACACACCCCCACCCCCGATCCCGCCCGAGCCCGATCTGCACCGCGGCCCTCCCCATCCGCCGCGGAGGAGGGGCCTCGGACGTCACGCGCCCCCCACCCCAAATGGAAATCAATTCTGTGCTCTGCTCCCACAAGGGCACGCTCAGCCTTGGGACACGCTTCGGATTGGGGGCTCATACCGGAACAGGGGATGTTCCGTGTCGGGGGGGGGAGGGGTAGAAAAAAAATTCCTGGTACCAACGTACAGCTTTTTTTTTTTTCGAGGGATACCCCGGAGGAGGGGGGGGGGCGTCCGAAAAAAAATTTGCGCGCAATTTTTTTCCGGACCCCAAAACCTGAAATTTCCTCAACTCTACCCCACCTCTTTGGGTTTGTTCCGTGTCTCGGAAAATCCGAATCTACAAATCGGCGCGACAAAACCCGAGCCATTTCTTGAAAATGGGCGAACAAATGACGCGCAGTTGGCAAAAGTTGCCCGTGAGAAACAGAGGACGGTTCCTCTTATTTCCTGGTGGACTCTGGACGGTCGCTGCCATTCCCTGGCGCACTTGCTCGACACAATGATCAGACGAAGAGCGGCCATGCTTGGACGGCACAAGGAGCACGCAGACGCCGGCGTTTACTTGCGCTAGCCGTCAACTGCCCCCGACTGCCCTTCAACCGCTTGGTAACCGCCAGCGCTTGCCCCACAAACCGCCTTTTCCAACCGCCAGTAACCGCCTTTGCCGGGACTCCAGACACAGCCCTCCGGCCTCTGTCCCCCTCGAGGGCCCCCGCGCCCCAGTGCACCGCATCCCCCCCCTCCCGCCCCGTATGGCCTGTACGGAGACCGATTATCACGAACCGCATCGCCGGGCATGGCACTACTGCCCAAGGGCACAGCCCAACGTGTCCCCGTGCAAATCCTTAAAAACACCGAACGAATTGCGCACAAAAGTTTCGCGCAGAACATGTTCAACAGAAATCGCGGCCCGTTCATCTCAGCTCCGTCCGGTCGTGCACAGCGACGCCGAATGCGATGGGGACTTGGCCCTGGCCGACGGCTGAGCGGCTCGTGGGCGACGCCAGGGGCCGGGGGGGCGCTTGAGCACGTGACGGAGGGCCCTGTGCCGACGCTGGTCCTGCGCGCCGGGTCCGGGGCAGGAGTGCCACCCCCCAATTCCGCCAAAACTCCGCCGACCGAACGCGGGCTATCCACCCGCCGTGGGCGGCATCGGGGGTGACTGCCGGAGCGTGGCCCGGCCCCGTGGTCGGGGGGCACGGGTGTCCGGTGGTTTTGGAGGCCGGAGGAGAGAGGCACCGCCGCCGGGCGGCCGGCACCCGCAGGTCAGGGGAGACGGGGGGGGGGGGGGGGGGGCGAGGCACCCGCGGCACGTCGGGCGCGGCGTCGGTGCCGAAGGGAGTGGGGGAGAGGAGGGCGAGGGGGGCGCGGGGGCGGGCCGGTGGGCGGGAATGGGGGTTCGATGGGGGGGGGGGGGGGGGCAGGGGATTGGCAGGGCGTGGGAGGGCGGTATGGCGGGGCACGCGTCCCATTTCCGAGGACCAGTCGCCGACCACACGTTTCGACAACAGTGCCCAATGAAGCGTCCGATGACGAACGGGACCACGACACACGACACGGGGCCGTTGATGTGCAGTTCTGGACCACCCGTTGGCAAATAGGTGCCGGCTTTGCCTTTCCAAGAACTCAAAATCAGGGGCCATTTGGGGTCCAAACCCCCGCTTTAGAGGCCGCGAATCGCATGTTTCCACGAAATGCCCAAGTCATTGTACAACGCACAAGGAAACCAAAGATACTCAGGACACGGGGGGCATTCACGGCGCACGACGGGGCCCGTTTCCAGCCATGGCCGTGCGGGACCCCCACGGGTGCGAACTCTCCACCGAGGGGCACTTCCGGGGTGTTCGTGTGGAGCCTACGAACCTTGGGATTCGAACCCGGGGCCATGGGTCCAGGAGTTATGTGCTCTAGCCACTCGACCGACCGGAGGCCCTGACCGAAGGAGCGGTAGCGGGACCTCCTTCACAATGACCACCAGCACGCCGTCGTGCCACTCCTGCGTCAGGGCGTTCACATTGCCGTACAATTCCCCGTACGAAATGGACTTGGGGTTCACGGTGAACTGCTGCACGGGCCGCCAAAGGGAGTGGCCCTCCGGTGAGGCCCCGAGGGACGTCAGCGAGGCGGCCATGATGTCGCGGTTGGTGGTCTTGCCCCCGCCCGTGGGGCCCACCAACATGACGCCGTGCCGCACGATGAGGGTCTCGTAGAACTGCAGCACCTTCTTGACGAACGTCGGGACCTGCCACAAAGAGCGCGCGATCCGAGGGCCTTTTGACGGGGCGGACAAAGGGGAAGGGGCCTGAGCAGACCTTCTGGTGCGTGTCCTGTTTCACCGGGACACGCCCTTTTCTCCCATCCAGAGCGCCCAGCCCATGCGCAGCCGCTGCCTCCCTGACGCCAAGTGCCAGCCTCAGTAGCTTTTGTAACCGACAGTAACCGCCCCCAACTGCTTTGGCAACCTCCTCCAACCGCCTGCCTAACCGCTTCTAACCGACCCCCTCTGAGGTCGTTTCCCTTCTAATGCACCCTCCCCCCGGAGCAAAGTGACCAAAATGGGGGAAAATGACAGGGAAAATATGTGGGGGTGGGGGTGGGGGGGTGCACGTCCGGGACACGCTTTTTGGGGATACACACGGATACGCACCCGATGCACACGGAGGACGAGGGTTTGGAGGAGAACTTCGATTGTCTTTGCTGCACGGCGCCCGAGGACAGGGGGGCAGGGGTTGGGGTAGGCATGCGGTACACACAGATGCTCGGTGCACACGATGGTTTGTTGGGACACACACTTGGCGCGCAAAAAGGGGGGGGGGTACGGAGGATACCCGAATTCCCTTTGAGATACACACGCGAAGAAAATCTGGTGCACCGAATCGCTTTGCTTTGTACAACGAGGGCAAAGATATGGGCAAATAAAAAAAAAATGCAAATAAAACACATCAATTAAAAAGAAGATAAAACAAAAATAAGGCAAATAAAAATCAAAAGCAAATGAAAATGAGTGCAGCACTGATCGACAGATCCAATGCCCCTCTCCCCCATGCCTCCGATGCCATTGTCCGCCTCCGCACACCACACCCCCCGACAGCAGTGCTGCGTCGTGCAGGCACCACCACCCGCCCGCAGTACGCCACGGCCACGGGCCCTCTGGCCTGGCTGTCTCTCGTCCCGTGCCTGTTGCCGCCTGCACACCGCACGCCTCCTGCCACCCCCATCACCATCACCTCCCCCTTTAAGGGGGGCTCCATTGCCCCTGCCCCAGAGAAGTATTGGAAGCGGGGCAGGGGTGGTCTGGGACCCAAAAGTTCGTGTACCAGAAATGGCCCGACAATATTTTCCCTGTCGTTTTCCCCCATTTTGGTCACTTTGCTCCGGAGGGGGGGGAGGGTGCGAAGGGAAACGACCTCAGAGGGGGTCCAAGAAGCGGTTAGACAGGCGGTTGGAGGAGGTTGCCAATGCGGTTGGGGGCGGTTACTGTCGGTTACAAAAGCTACTGAGGCTGGCACTTGGCGTCAGGGAGGCAGCGGCTGCGCATGGGCTGGGCGCTCTAGATGGGGGGGGGGGGGGCTGGTACCTGCCCCCCTTCCAATCCCTGGGGGGGGGGTTACCCCCTCCAACGATGTAAGGCCATTCTAACACTTCCGTGCCCCGCACACCCCTCCACACATGCGCAGGCGACACACCGCCATGAGGGCGCGGTCCTTGATATGATTGACCACCAGGTGCTCCAACTGCCCGTAGTCCACGGGCGGCATCTCGCGGCCGGGGAACAGGTCCGACAGGATGCCGTTGAACAGGGGGATGTCGCTGGCCACGAACTTGGGGATGTTGGAGTCGCGACAGGCCCGGATCAGGGTCAGCTCCTCAGCGATGTCGGGGCTGTTGCGCTTCAGTCCCCCGGCCATGACGAGGATGGACTTCACGGCCCGCATCCCGAAGTCGTAGTGGTCCTGCGGCGATAGCTGCTCCGACGACAACTTGTACAACTGCGTCATCTGCGGGACAGAGAGGCCGCGATGCAGAGGCCACAGGGCTGCCCTGTGTTGCTGCGGCTGGAGCATGTGCACCGGCACATAGTGGGCGGTGTATTGTGTCGGACCCGGCAACGCGCTGCATGCTATTGGACTGACAGCAGGTCGCATGGAGAGGGACTGGGTTCGGCAGCAGACAACCTGCTGCCTGCTACCTACCAGGGAGGGGGGGACGGCCTGTGGACAGAGGCGCGTGGACAGCAAAAACAGTCAAATGACCCCGGCAACAACCAGCACAACCCCCAATACGCCAATTATTGGGCGCCGCTGACGCACAAACGGCACACCCTGCCGCATCCAGCACCCCCGGCACACCAACTACTGGGCTCCGCGAACGCGGAACCGCGAACGCGGAAACGACACCAGCAGGAGCACCGTCCGCAGCGGCTGACAGAAAGCAGCGACCCGACGCAACATGCGGAGGGAAGAACGGGTGACTGTCCAGGGCCCCGTAAAGGAGCAACAACCCGACGGAATGTCACACAGGGGGGTGGGGTGCCTAATCAGTTTGGCGGTGGGAAATTTGGCGGAAGCAAGGAACAAGGGAGGAGACATGGAGCACGCATGGCACAAGGGGACGGGAGGACGCAGCAGGAAGCCCCCGGATTTGGCGTGGGAAATGTGGCAGCCAAATTGAAACGCCAAATGTCCCACACCAAAGTTACGGCCCACCACATCCCCCCCCCCCGCCGCCCCCCGTACTGCCCGCAGTAGCAGAAACAAGCTAAGAGGCTGGGCAACAGTGTGCAGCAGGCACCGGTGGGCAGCAACGAGCAGCCAGTACGCAGCAGGCAACCGGGGCGGCAGGCAGCAACCTGCATAACAGCGACAGGCGCAGCTACAAATACATCGGGAGGGGGGTTGCCAGGGGGCGCCCGGGGCGCTACTGTTGTGCCAAGTACCCCGACTTTAGCCCCAGTAATTACCCACAGAGAAGCCCCCGAAGCAGACGAGAATCAACCCCCAAACTAAGCCCAAACTTGTGAACTCCCTTCGCACAATGACTGTGGCATGTGTTGTGCCAAACGAACGGGTTTGTCGCCGCAAATGTGTGGGTCGACACCCTCTGCGCCCCAAACGTCCCATCGTACCCCACAACGACCCCCTCAGTCACCAAACATCGGGACCTCCGAGGGGCTCCAGGCTGAGCCAACACTCACTACGCAGTGCAGCATCGCCTGGGGAGCGGTCAGAGCACAATGCTCCAGGTGGACCAGCTGACATCGATAGCACCAGAAGGCTGAAGAAACAAAGCGGAATCAGAAGCGGCTCATGCCCCCCCCCCTGCCATATCGGGGGTAGGCAATAGAAACCAATCGCTGCAGATCTCCTGCCCTATCTGGGCTAGCCCTGTTCCAATGATAGGGCTGGACATTGGGTATGTCTACCCTGTCGTCTTTGGGGGGCCTATTAGGGGGCCTATTAGGGGGCCTATTAGGGGGCCTATTAGGGGGCCTATTAGGGGGCCTATTAGGGGGCCTATCGGGAGGCCTATTGGGGGGGTTTCTCCCAAGCAAAGAATCAAAGTGGCTTCATTGCCCCGGCCTTCTCAGTGTCCCCAGAGCGGAGAGCCATCAAAGTAGCGAATCTGTTGCTACGGCACTGCTCCAAGGAATGCTTTGCAAGGGGCGCCGAGGCGACGACGTGGAAGCACATGCAGAGACGATATCTGGGCACATGGGAGGCGGAGGCACCCTCGTACCCCAGCGGCCCGCGGCACAAAGCGGGTTCGTGAGGCACGGCGAAGGGTGCACCTTCAGCGACAGGCTCTTGGCATCCTGGAAGCCTTCGGAGAACAGGATCACCTCTGCGATCATGCGGAAATCGGGGGTCATGACAGCCACGGGCCGGAACAGGACTTTGAGGTTGTCCGGCAGCTCCGTACGTCCCGCATAACTCGGATTCATGGTGATGAAGGCCCCGTAGGTATACCTGCAGATGGGCATTGCACGGACGCGCACCCGCCTGCCGCCTGCCATCTGCGGGTTTTCGCGTGCCATCTAAGGCTACAGCTTCCTGTCTATCATCCGCTGCCTACTACAGCGGGTGCCCACAAGTACGCAGAGGGTAAAACCCTCGAGAGGATTGAACGCCACGGGTTTCCTGCATGATTGCACGCCCTGTCAATTGGAAGCCGACGGCAGAGGTCACCCGAGTGCACTGCGAGATGTCTTCAGCGTGTTTGTTAAGTGCCAGACGCGATAACTCGGCGAAAGAGCTGTAATATTACATTGGGTTACAGCACTGCAAGATTGAGCCCACAATGGCATCCAGTGTGGCAACCTCCAGGTCGCATCATACTACATGCAGCAGTGTTGCAAGCGGCTGAGTGGCACCTTGTATGCTAGTACATCTGCGGATGAAGGACTTGGGTGACAAAAGACATGGAGCTCTTGTCAAGAGGGAGGGGAACGAGAGAATGGCAAACACCCACCCACACCCACCAACTGCCCCCCCCCCCCCCCAACACACGCGCGCGCGCTTCTTGGACTTGGACACACAGTGCCCGTACAGCTGACAACACAAGAGTTGCCGGACTTGGAGCACTTGGCAATGATGTGTCAAAAGGGGAGGCCTCTGGTAGGTACCACGGGGCCTGCTCGGGTGCGAGATGCCTCGTCGTGCCTCGTCGCATCATCCTCGGAGCCCTTGCCCTCAGGCCTGCGAACTGCGAACACAAGTGCCTCGATACTTTGATATCCGCGTCGTGTCGGCCATCAGCCACATCCAACGATCATGCGCTGTCATGAGGCGTCGACGAAAAGCACCTTGACTAGAGGGAGGAGACACTTGACAGCGGCCTGTCTGCCGATGGCGGCAGCACACTGGTGCGGAGAGTGGGTGCGGGCTGGGGCTTGGGAAAAGGGCCTGAGTCCCCCCCCCCCCCCGGCGGGTGGTACTGGACCCCCACAGTTCGATGTGGACAGCAACTTCGTGGCTGCTTTCAATCGTGCCTCACAGCCAACAGCACCCGTCCAAAAGAGTAGCTGCACCCGTCTGGATGCCTGTCTCAGTGACGCCGCCGATACGTTGGGCATCAACCAAACCGCCCCGCCCGCGGGAAGCCGTCGTTGTCGCTGCCGCAGGGCCAGGGTAGGGCCAGGCGGAAGGCAACCTGATGGGGATGCTTGCGGTGCCTTGGAATGTGAAGGCGTCCTGCTTTGCCAGCATTGCCTGGCGGATCTCCATGAGTTGCGAGGCGATGACGGACAGGACCTCGATGTTGATGCGATTGAACTCGTCCAGACAACACCAAGCGCCCGACTGAATCTGAACAAATGGGAACGGGCATCGGCGTTTGCCGCAGCCGAATTAGCCAACGAGCCGCAGAGGTAAAGGAAAATGGGGAAAATGGAAGCATCGGGGGCAGCGGGGGAAACCGGAGGGGAATGGGGAATCGTGGGAAATTGCCAAAGATACACTGCGAAAATGTATAAAAAATGTGTGAAATTGGTAAGCAACGGGAGGAAAATCGGAGAAAAATGGGACAATTTGGGACAAATTCCCCATTTTTCCCAGTCTCGTTTTCTCGCCATCTTTCCCTCAAGTTCCTTTGATGGATTTTGCCAGCGGAACCAGCCGACTGGAACAATGGGAATTGTGGGATTTGCCCTACATTGGCCGATTGTTCGGATAGGGCCGCTGGTTGTGGGAAGGGCAGGGGCGGCGGGGGTCCCGCTGCGACTTAAGCATCTGTCGAATCTGCACGGCGGCGGGGGGGGGGGGGGGGGCTCAGGGGGTCTGGCAGGGGCCAGGCTCGGGGGGCGGTTGGGGGCAGGGTTTGGGGCCCAGGTCCTACGGCATGGGTGCGGGAGGGGGGTCTGGCGTGTGTGTGTGTGTGTGGGAGGGCGGCTGGGATTTGTGCGTGCGGGCGCACAGGCCCCCAGTCGGTTCCCGGTACACCGCCATGAAAAGGGTGGCACTAGAAAACGTGGCACGCACCCGAGCCGGTCCCTCCAAAGAGTCCCCTGGGGGCGTGGCACACCCGGTGATGAGTCTGAGGTCAGTTTCTGTCCTCCGCGGCGAAGGCTTTCATTGCCTGAGTTTGGGGCTGCTACGACGGGTACTCGAGGGGTCAGAAGGAGGGGGACCAGAGCTGGAGGCAGCGCAGGCACAAGGACTGATGCCTTTTGTTTTTTTTTTCGGGTGAATGACAAGTTCCGAAGGCCGGAACTTGGGTGTCAACAACACCGGTCGCGCATTAGAAATGGATGCGGAATGACGCGTCCCGGGCCACAACATTGAGGGAGTGGAAGGGAGCGTTGGAGGAGGCAAACGGGTACCTGCAGTTGACTGCAAATGGGGGAAGGGGGGGCGAGGCATGTGTTGGTGCGTGGGTCCATATTCGGCCGCAACCGCATGCCCCAGCGCCCCTCCCCATCGCAGACGGGGAAGAAGAAGGCCGGGACCGGTTTATGCCACGCCGCCCATACCCATCATCACCGTCCGCACGCAGACGCATCCGCAGGGGCGCCCGCGACGTGTGAGTCCCGTAAATCCCCCATGTCCATGTTCTATGCCGTGCGAAGTCAGGTCCAGGGCGGCCGGGGTGTGGGGGTAGAAAATAGAGATAGGCCCCGAGGAGGGGGTTCAAATGCTCCCTTCCATGGGGGGGGGCAATCGCTGCCCCACTGCCCCACAGGGGCAGGCTCTGTTAGGGCCCCCGCTGTTGTGAGGACATCCTCGGGCAACCCTATTGAATATTAGGGGTATGACTCGAACTGCAGGCGTGAGACGGGGGGGTGGGGTGGCCATGAGTACAGGTATGTGACGGGATCTATCGGCATGAGAGCGACTGTGTGTGTGTACTGGGGAGGGGGTTGGGGGGGGTCACCATATCATAGGGGAAGGCCTGCATGGGTCTGCGGGCTGCCTGTCTGTGGGGGGGTTGGTTGGATTGGGTTGGGTCAAGGCCTCATCCGGACCTCCGGGACCACGGACGTCGCCCTTCCCTGCGCGTCACAACTGGTACGGCCGGTTCACGGTTGTCCGGTCTCAAGGCCTACCGGACTGTGGGGGGGGGGGGGGGTGGCCGCACCTGGACCCCCGTGTATGGCGGCTGGTGAAAAGAAGGCGCCCCCCCCCCCCCGGCATGCGGCCCTCGCCTCGGCCAGAGGCTCTGTGTGGCAGGGGGTTCACTGGGGAGGGGGTTCAGGTGTTGAACAAATATGGCACGAGCATAGCACAGGGCATTGCACAGGCACAGGCACAGGCACAGGCATTGCACAGGCATAGCACAGGGCATGGGTTCGGAATACCAATCCAGAGAAAAACTTCTCCATCATTTTGAAGGTCACGCCATCGCTGCAGTTGTAGACCACACAGTGCCTCGCCAATCTGCAGCAAAAGGGCATCAAGGCACGGGGTGCAGGTCCGGACGCACGTTCACGAGTCCAATGTGCCCTCACCCTTGACCTCAGCAGGAGCATGAAGACGTGAACCCCCGCACCGCTGCTGCGCCGAAACCCATAAACCGCCATCAGCCACAACGCAACCTCCAACAATCGGCGGCTCTTCTGCAGTCCCCTACGGACGGCTGCGCGTGCGCGCTGCAGGCCAGGCCATGCAGGCCGCACGTGCGCAGGCATGCGACGAGGGCAGGTGTGCACGCCACCATCGTGCGGCAGGGATTGGAAAAGGGATGCCCTCGACACGGGGGTGGCAGTGGGAAGGAATGGATCTCTGGCAACGGAATCTTCCAATTATTTTTGGGGGGGGGGGGTGCAGAGGTGCGAGCCTGGCAATTGGGAGAGGCATGACTTGGAAGGGCCTTGGGAGGGCAAGGGTAAGGAAATGGGTCGCATCGCCTGGTCCTTGGGTGACGCAGGCTGTCGTCCTGGTCGCCTGCCATCGTTCTGCCCGGCGTGTACGCACGGTGCCTTCATGTCGCAGGGCGCGTGTGCGTCACGCAGTTCTTGCGCGGGTCGCTGGAAGACTGGCGGACGTCGTCCATTTGGTCCTGGTCCCAAATGGTCCAAGACGTGCCCCGTACACTTTGCCCCACGGTGCCCCCCTCCCCCCCCCTCCGGCGGTGCTGCTGCGAGGGGCTGCTCACGAGCGCGCCTGAGGGATGTGATCTGCCAACGAGCGCCCGAGGGCCGATCAAAGTTATGGGGCGTCCCACTTTGCAGCTGCTGTGCACCAAAACCGGGGCTGTCCGTAAGGGGGGGCCGGGGGGATCCCTCCGCCACACCGACAAAATAGAATGCTCGCGGTCTCCTCCCCGAACGCCGTCATTACCCCCCCCGAACCGCCATCGGTTGCCCGCCAACCGCCGTCGGTTAGCCCCCGAACCGCCGTTGGTTACCGTCGGTTACCCCCACACCGCCGTCGCTGACCACTCATCCGCCGCCGGATACCCTCGACGGGCCGCGGTACACAATCCCCGTCGCTAATAGAGAGGTCTGGCCCAAATGGAGGTGCGCACGCCGAGGGGCAGGGTCCTCTTGTGCCAGGGCCCGGGCGTGCTCCGCACCCCCTCTCCCTCCCCGTGCCCCCCGTTCAAGGCTACTTCCCCCCATTTCCCCCCATTTCCCCCATCTTTCCCCATTTGCCCCATTTACCCCATTTGCCCAAGGCGTGTTTGTGGACTGGGCGACTTCGGATTCGGGTACTCAGGAGGGGGGAAGTGGGGATTCATCATAAGATCACACTAGAGATTGACTGCACAACCTCTACAAGCGGCATGGGGAAAAACGGGGGGGGGGGGGGCAATGGAGGAAAAACGGGAGAAAATCCCCAATCCCAATTCCCCCATTTTCCCGGAGGCTGCAGACCTTCGGATTGGTCCCCTTTACAAAACGAAGTGTCCGGTATCCGGATGGGGACCCGAAAATTCGGGTACCTCGGAGGCTTACCCAGAGTTTTCCTTAAGGGGTGTGTGTGGGGGGGGGGGGGGGGGCTGTGGGGGGGACCCCTCGCCCCCAGGAGACCCTGAGTTGGTAGAGGCGCCGAAGGCGCCCACGAAATGTTTTGGCCTAAACTGACTTGCGCCGAAGGCGCCAGAGGAAATTTTTGATAGGCCGAAGGCCCGGAGAAAAATTTGCCCAATCACTTAAGAGGTGGGGTGGGGGGGTGGGGGTCCGAGGGGGTGGGCTGTGGGGTGTGTGTGAGCCCACCCCCCCAAACCCAACCCCCCCCCCCCTGTTCGGGGCAAAAGTTTTCCACTGTACGGGCCACTGTGCGGGGCGGACCTTTTTTGGTAAAAAACCCTCAGCAGGGCATTGCGTAGTGACCCCAATCACCAAAAGAGGTTCAGAATCTATACCACCAATAAGCCACATGTCAGCAGAGACATGTCATACCCGAGTTTGGGGGGGGGGGGGGGTGGCAACCCCCCCCCCCCCCCCCGGAGATGCTGAGTTGTTGAGCAACACTCTGGGCTTGCCCTTTGGCCATGCCGCCTCCCGCCCTCAACCCTCGCCACACCCTTTGGCCATGTCCTTCACCGTCTCGGTCTTGCCCGTGCCCGCGGGGCCGGAGGGGGCGCCCCCTAACTTCAGGTGCAGGGCCCCGGTGATGGTCATGTAGATGCGGTCGGTCAGCGGCGTGATCACCAGCCGCGACTGGCACCCCAAATACTCGTAGCCGTACGTGAACAGCGTGTTGTTCTGCCGCACCACCACGTCCCCGCTGCCGTCCTCCTCCTGCAGCCACGCGAAGCGCAGCTGCTTCATCCACCCGAAGTCCGTCGCTTTGGACACCTGTTCCTTGACCATCTGATCCATCAGATCACGGGCGTGCACCTGCAAAGAGGAGGGGGGGGGATGGGATGCAGGCCACTGCTGAGTGACCCTGGGAGGGAGGGAGGGGGGGGGTTGTTTGGGGCCCTGGCCAGCCCCGGCCGACCCCCCCCGCCCACATCAGAAAATTTTTCATCCGGCAAAAAATGAAAAAATGAAAAAAAATGAAAAAAATGAAAATGAAAAATGAAATTTATTAAAGGGGCCGGAGGTTTGAGGCCCATTTTTAGGTACACAAACTCTTTTCTGGCCTCTGACCTCCGCCCCCCCCAGGGGAAGGGGTATTTTGCCCACGAAGCAATGACCTGATGGGATGGGATGAGCGAATGGGAGCGCTGACTGCGCCGCCACTGGCGCCGCAGGGGAAGGGGGATCAGCTTTAGGGCAAGTAGCACCGCCTCCATCTTCCTCCATTTTGGGTGAAGGAAGTCGGAAGGAAGACACCGCGACGCATGACTGGCCCCCAAATGAGCCCCACATGCGTATGTCCACGTCGCCGTGCGTGAGCCGCAGGTACAAAAGGGGGCGGTTTCCCCTGTTCCCCAATGACTGCGCGCCGCAGGATCAGCACCCTCAATGCCCAACACCCGACAGGCACGTGGCCCAACGGACCCAGTCCGTTGATGGCCCGTGCCGTAGGCTGCCCCCCGCGGGACTCGGAGCCACACAAACCACCCCAGACCCAGTCTGAGACCGGCGCAGTGAAGTTTCCACCCCCGATGCCCCTGCACATGTCAATTCAGGGTCCTGACCGGGGGCACCGAGGCCCTACGCAAGGCAGTCAGCGGAGAATCTGCGCTCACCCGCACGCAGCGGCAGCCACGGCCGGTCCCACAATGTGCCACGGTGTCAGAGACACATGGGCAGGACACTCACCGCACCTCCTTGGGAATGGGGGGGGGGGGGGTAATGGGCCTGCAATGAGTGCTGATGATGGCGACACTCCCAACAGTAAAAGGGAGTAGGGCCCGAAATGCTCCATTTTTCGCAGTCCAGACAATTCCTCCCAAAATTCCTCCGGTCGCGCAACCGGGCCAGCCGAGCATTCCGGGCCCTTAGTTCCTTTTTAGGGTAGAAAAGGACGGAGTTCCAACTGTTTTCTGGGCCTAGAGCCTAAATAAAGTCCAACCCCCCGTAGAAAATTCGAACTTTTCTGGCCTAGAAAATTCGACCTTCGGCCTTTCTACAATAAGTACGCTCCTGGTACGAAGGGCTCGGCCTGTGGTCCTTCCCTCCAAAGAGGACCCCGGTGCTCGTCCTGGCACGCAACGCTGGTGCCGGTGGTGGTGCGGGTGTTCGTGCGGGTGCCCGTGCTGGCACTCATCCCGAGCCTGGGGCTCGTACTGCACTCCTGCCGGTGCCGATGCAGGGGCTGACGCTCATGCCGGTGCTGCTGGTGCCAGTGCTGGCGCGGGTGTTGGTGCTGCTAGTGCTGGTGCTAGTGCTGGTTCAGGGATGTATTAGAAGACAGCGGGGGGGGGGGGGGGTCTGGGACCCAAAAATTTGTGCGCCAAAAATGGCCCGACCAGTTTCCCCTTTTGTAAATTCGTTTCTTCCCACTGCGGTCACTTTGGTCTGCTGGTGGGATGGGGGGGGGGAGGCTCCTCCTGGTTGTCAACCGTTCTAACACATCTCTAGTGCCGGTGCGTATGTGCTGGTGCTACTGCTGGTGTGCTGCTGGTGCTGGTGCTGGTGCTGGTGCTGGTGCTGGTGCTGGTGCTCATGGCGGTGCTGGCTTGGCTTAGGCAGTGCTGATACTTGCGGTGATGGAGGCGTGGCAGGCCTCTGCGCTGGAGACAGACCTCTATTGTGAACAGAGTCGTGATCATCAGTCGGTCGATGGGACGGAGGTCTTTGCTGGTGATGGTCGCCAAGTCTCCCAGGGCTTTGTAGCACCGATCCCTGTGGGCCTCCATCCCACGGAGGGGGTCCTCGGAGGTCAGGGCTTTCTCCACCTGCACGCAGTGAGTGTGCCACCGAAGATATATTCGCTTCGAAACCCCTTCGAAACACGTGCCGTCCTCTGCAGACATGCACGCTTTTCGTTGGATGTGGCCCCGATGCATCGGGGAGCCTGTAGCCACACTTCACAATTCTTTCGGGATGTGGCACCGGTGTGGAGGGGATATGCGACCATTCCTGGCCCCGATACGGAGGGGATATCTCTCGGCCTCATTCAGAATGTGCCACCGCGGACGATTTTGGCGCTTTTTGTGCAAGTTTCGCTTCGAAGTGTGGAAATAAGGGCTTTCCGCATATACCCCACATACCCCCACCTACCGCACACTCAGTGGATACCAATGAGGCAACAATGGCACCGACTCCCGAAAACCCTCCGTGTTGGCATGTTTGCTACTGATGCCGAGAGGCATGTAACCATTTGTCGCGCCGATATGGAGGGGATATGCAACCATTTGTCTCCTCCGCGCCCAGGGACCCTAATACACCAGAGGAGGAATACTCAACAAAGTGCAGGCCTGTCATGCGTAGTTGTACAGTAAGTGCAAGTGTCGAGGAGACTGTTTGGTAAGCACTACCTTTTGATGTAGCGGATGTGTGTGTGTGGGGGGGGGGGGGGGCTTTGTATGATATGTGACAGAGGTGCGGAACATGTTGGAGAAGAACCTCACAGCCTTGTCCAACCGCTACTCCTTAGGCACACTACACTGTCTGGCCGTGAAACGTTGCCTAACAACAAGGGGGCTTGTGACACAGTGGAACAGTGCTGCTCGTCGTGAGCGAGGCCGTGCCACAACCCGCAGTGGGCATCTCTGGCATTCAGAAAGCACCCACCCGATAGGCAAGCCCTGCCCTGTGTGCTGTTGCCTTGCACAAATGGGCTCCGCTGCCCCTAAGCGCCCATCAGCCCTGTGAGGTCCGTCTGCAGCATTCAGTAGAATTGGGTTAGTGCAGGAATCTCTGAATCACCGGCTCAACACCCACCTGCTCCAGCATGCACACCACACGAACTGACGCCCTAATGAACTACATTCCCATGCCCTACATCCCCGTATGGTGACGTGTGAGCTGTCACGTGTGTGGTGTCTGTTGAGAGGATGTCAGCACAACATGCAGCACATGCAGATCACAACAGAGAAAAGAAAGAGCCACAAGCGGCCCCCCTGCCCCAGATCAATCCTAGGGGGCGGAGGCGATGCAACTCCGAATCCGCCTCAGGGTCCAGCTTGACGTCATATTGACCCTGGGCCGTAGTCCCTTTTTTGTAGAGAACGATAGCGTCAATAGATCAATGTGCATGGAACTCTTGTGGTCCCTTGCTTGTTTCTTTGACAGTGCACAACAAAGCGAATTGCCCTTACCCTGTAGCGCGGCAGAAGGATACACTCCTCCGAACTCATCCCCAACTTGGTGCACACACCCCTATCCACCCCAAATGGCGACACAAATCCTGCTGTGTCAGGGACTCCAAAGGGAAGAGGAGTAATGTGGCTACATAACCCATGCTTTATTGGGGACAATCAACAAGAGCACCACTTGTGAAAAGAAGAGGCCCAAAAGGGAGACTGTGCAAACAAAAATGGTACGTAGGGGTGTATCTGTGGCTCTCCGCACTGTGGAACCAGTACTGGCGACAAAACGACCCAGGCTTGTAAGAGAATGTGAAATATTGACCAAGAATATTCAACCGTGGTGGGTCATTTTCATGGAGTTCTACCCATGCAAAATCATACTTTCAAGGACAGGTTATGTGAAAATTGCTTAAATGTATGCACCACTGCATGTCTCTCTTGGGAAAAGTACCCAATCTGTGTGCCGCAAGACAACGGCCCCTTGACTGCATATCCCTTGCTGCACCAGGGCACAACCCCAAGAACGGTGTGGATGGTATACCCCCTGCCATGTAGATACCCACCAAAGTGGACTTGGGAAAACAACGTGATAGTTCGCAAGCGACCATTTCTCATGGGAAAAAAAGGGGAAATGGACTAGCCCCCATTGCCCTAAGCCCCTTTCCCACGCCCCTGAGCCTCCTGCCTTCCCAGCCCCTGTCCTGCGGCGGTGCCCAGCGGACATGATTCTAGGTGGCACATGGGTCTCCCCATCCTCAAGATAAAAAGATCAAACCTCATAACCAACTCCACAGTTGAAGGGGAACCGACGGCAGTTCGACGGTAACTAGAGCGGTTTCTGGGGGCGGTGCTTCATGCAAAACAAAAGGAAGACTGCGAACGTGTTTCAGGACCGCCCTGTTTTTGGTCTGCATCGCTGCTGACAGTCATAATTCCATCTCTCATCCGAAAATGCATTCACTCCAAATGCATCAACTCCGCCGTCAGCGGAGATGGTGCCTGGCGCCCGACGATGCGGAGGGTGTACCTCAGGCCCTGGGGCAGATCACGAGCACCGCCTCCGGAGGTGAAGGGGCGCACCTCTTTGCACCAGTAGATCTGTGACACCGTCAGCACCAACTGGACGGGGTGCTCAAAGATCCACTGCGTCCAATCATCCTTCTTCTCGTACTCCTGAATGGCCGTCTTGGCCAACCGCTTCAACGTCAGTATCATATTCTGCTCCAGCGTCACCAGCCACTTCTCCACTTCACCTCGGGCCTTCAGCTGCTTCACCAACGGGACGTTCTCCCCTGCACCACACAACCACCGCCCGGATGCCCTGAGCAGCGCACCGCACCGCACCGCACCGCGCAGCACCGCACTGCAAAGCTCGGTAACGCCTCGGGTTGTACCGAATGGCACCGCTACGATTGCGGGGCCGTGAAATGCATCGCAGGTAGCCCACACTATACACAGCACACGGCCCTGCAGCGGCAGTGCGCACTCCCCAACGACTACTCCGTTGCGCAAACACCGGCGACGCCTCAGCAGACAACCGGACAGCACGGCGGTGATCTTGTGTGCGACAGTGAAACGAGCTACGACAGCAACCCAAAACACGTCCGGTGCACGCAAACGGCAGTGGGGCACATTCCCCAGCCCTCGCCCCCGTTATGCCCCTGAGCCAAAATACCGCCTGAACACACCTTCGGATGAGATCATGGCCACCACATCGATCCCCCCTTGGCCACTGAATTCCAGTTGCTTGATGTTCTCAAAGCATTTGATGAGATGCGGCTGGATGGCCTTGGGGTTTTTGATCTGCGACAGAATGTCCAGCAGCTCGTCGTTGGACAGAAAGTAGAACCTGGAGGGCAAAGGGCAGCGCGCGGTGATCGTATCCCTGTCCCGCGCTGTCCCTCCCAATCCTGCACGTCACCTTTGCAGGGGCAGCACCAGAGGCAGCAGGCAGCAGATGGGATGCAGTGTGCACGTGTGGCTGAGGGTCCTTTCTGTGGTGATGCACGAGCTCTAAAGGAGTGCGTGGCGTACCGGGGGTGGGGAGGTTGGGAACAGGCGGAGTTTGGAATGGCAAAATTCCATTGCCTTTGGCAAGGCACCCCGAAGAGACAGAGAGAAAAATCGAATTTTCGAAAATTTGCAGGTGCCACTAAACAGCCCAAACAACAATTTTGGGGCTGTTCGGGGGCCCATGGCTCGGGCTACAAGGGCCCAGCAGCCACGACGTGGGCCCCATGGGTGCTCAAGTACCTGCATTGTCACCAAATGGTCACCCAAACCCACCCCAGGGGCGACAGAACGGTGTCGGGAAAAGTCGAATTTTGAAAAATTCTCATGTGCCACTAAAAAGCCTAACCAGCGTGAAAACCGGCACCAGCAAGGGGTCATATGGGGGGGGCGGACCAGGGTTTGGACCTGGGACCCTCGCCATTGGTCAGGGGGTCCATGCACAAGAAAACAGTTCTTCAGCACCTCGGTCCGAATCAATACACAGCGCCCACAATACACAAAGAAGTTTTGACCACCACCCCCAACCCCACCCCCCCCCACCCCCCCAAAATGGGGTACCCAGCTAAGGGGGGGGGGGAATGGGGGTCAACATCGAAAAATGCATTGGGGGGTCAATTTGCCTCCCAAAATGATGATGTTACAAGGGGTTGGACATGTGACACCATTCCTTGGGGTATGCTACGGAAATGACCCCAAAGGGGGGGTATTAGGCGCCCGCTCACGACCCTCTTCGAAGTGATTTGGTGCAACAAAAGTGTACCAAACTTTGCCATGATATCTTAGGGACCGAAGCCATTTTTTGTAGGCGTCAGTTTTAGGGCTCTTGGCAGGCACATGGCCTTGTGCCAGCGCAGTTCACTCGACAGGGACCCTTCGGCAGGCCAGTTGGGGGCTACTGGGGACTGCGTCTTGCCGTTGTACATGATGGTTCGTCCGGAATTTCCCAGAGAAATCAGCGCCACATGGGGCCCAATTTACCAGCGACCGGAAGCCCACCCACCTCTGAGCCCGGCTTGATTTCATGAGCACTTTCCTGGACGGGTTGATGGTTGTTGCTTTGGATGCTGTAGGCCGGCGTGCAAGGGTGCCCACATCGGTTTTTGGTGGTTGCGTGCTTTGCCCAGACCCCCTACCCCCATGGGGGCAAGGCCCACGATCGGGTGGCTGCGTGGGTCCACCCGTCCCCTCTCGCCCATGGTCATAACTATTCCGAAGGTCGGTACGCACAGAACGACAGGCGGGACCGGCAGGCAGATCATACCGAGGGAAGGACTGGCGCTTCTCCTCGAGCTTCTTCTCCAGATTGCTCAGGATCTTCTCCAGTTGCTTGTTGTAGCCATCAAACCGCTCGCCCATTTGAGTGTTGGAGATGATGATGCGGTAAACGCTCGGGTTCTCATACACGCGCTTCATCAGGTCCTGCGAAAACACATTGGGCCGTTGCCCCCACCGTTTGTATGACACCACCAAAGTGTTTGGGGCAGGGGTCGTATGACTTCAACCGAATACGATGCCTCTGATGACAGCGCCGTGTATGCCACTTGGAAGCTGCACTTCGATTGTGGCGCTGATCTATACGTTCGGGAGGGGGGGTGGGGGCATCAGCCCTTGTACCCTTCCCCTGCGCGCCACGTTTGCTGTTTGACGAAGGGGGGGGACCTTCGACACAAGCGAAGTTGGGGCGGAGTAGCTGCATGGCATGGACTGCGTGCCATTCGGGAGTCCCACCACATGGTCATCAATGCATCTGCTGGTAGCCCCCCCACACCCTCCGCACCCCTCCAGAAGATTCCACAGGAAGAATGCAGGCTGACCACCACGCACGTGTGTGTGTGTGTGTGTGTGTGTGTGTGTGTGTGTGTGTGTGTGTGACGCCCACATCATTTTCAGACAACAAATACGTGCACTCTCAGTACAGCATCTCTCTGAAGCTCCGTTCGCACTGCAGCAATGTTTGCTAGTTTCACGCTGATTCTCAGCGGCCCTTGCTGCCTCTCAGCAAGACACGACACATGCGTTTGTGGGGCAAGGCAATCGATTCCAATCGTGCCCCAACTACAAAGGCTCCTGCAGCCCATTTGCGTGCTGAAAAGCATTGGTTTTATTGTGCTGAACTACTGTTTTGGGTAAGACTGGGGCGCATCTAGTCTGATAGTGCTGCTTGTTGGTTGTGCTGTTTTTCGTGCCCTGGGCAAGAGCATTTCGTTGAGCGTTGAGGGGCTGGCCCCTTCTGTGCTCCAGCTATAACCTCAGGCCAAGATGCCATGTGGGTTGTGTACATTATGCTACGCGCTCTCATGCAAATGACTTCCTACCCCTGAACAAGAATGTGTGACTCAGTGTGCAAGGGGGGGGGGGGAAGGGAAAGCTAGAGCCAAGCATGCATTAGAAGAGAGGAGGTGTGTGTGTGAGGGGTCCGGAACACAAAAGTTTAAAGCATTGTGCATCAAAAAATGGCCCAAATGAATTTTCCCTGCTGCAATCTGTATCGGGGGGGGAGAGGGGGAGGGGGTCGCCCCTCCTCCTTGTCACCAGTTCTGACACATCCTTGGCTTAGTAGGGGAAGGGAGGGGAAGCTGTGATTCCATGCACTGGGCAGGGAGCAAGCACTGGGTCGGTGTGCAGGACCCACTCCTCCAGGGGGTGCCGGCCCTCAGCCACGGGGTATATGGTCCCTGGTGGGTCCAACGTTGAAGGTCCAAATGGTCACGTTGCTTCTTGTGTAGCTCTTGTCGAACAAGCACAAGCCCATGATCCGTGTGCACGGGGGTCAGCAAATTGTTTCCTCAGGGAATGCTCCCGCAGGCGCCGCAGGGTAGGGGGTGATTAGCTGTGGGGTGACTGGCACGGCGTTAATGTTCCTCGATTTTGGGGTGAAACAGGAGGTCCAACGGGCACAATGGCGAGGCACAATACTCAAAACGAACAAAAATGTTGCGATAGCCACTCCCCATTCCAAAGTACAGTTCACAAAAGATACAATTTCCCATGTTCCATGATAAGTACCCAAACTGCGCGCCGCAGGTGCCGCAGGAGTAGCGTTCCCGCAGCATTTGGCAGTGCAGCGGCCGGACCAGGCGGTCTGTAGAAGCGAACGTGCGCGCTTCACGTGCGTCCAGAGCGCACGCCGCAACAAAATTGCTGTTTGGCAGGACGGTCGAGGTCCCGGATCCGCCGTTCGTCTCGTCACCCCCTCACCCCGTCTTTCGTCCGTGCCGCACTCGCGCCTGCCCATCCCCTGCACATCCCTTGACGCATATGCCCTGCGCCTGCACTGCCTTGCGGCAGGAAACAACTGGGGGACCGGGTGCAGGAGGGGGGGGAAGGCGTCCAGGCACCTTCCATTGCCGGTCGACGGCGGAAAACGTCTTTGCGTCCTGAGGCCACTGCCGGGCAATCTCATTCTGATTGAAGACCGACTCCAGATACATCCAACTCCGCTGGAACTCCAGCCACTGGTCCAGCGTGTCCGAAATGTACTTCAGGTCCTCGTCCCACTTCTCCACGCGGGCCTGGGGCGCAGACGACGTGCAGGCAAACCCCCACGCACCCAGCCTGCCTCGCGTGCCGGGTGCCTTCCCTTGCCCTGCGACCCGGGTTCCCCAAATCATGTCTCCCCATCAGCGAGCACCTTCGTGTGACGTCTCACCGACACCGCTGATTTCTACGAGGGGGCAACGCTGCACCAAGGGTCCAGTCCCATCGCAACTCATGTACAGCACAACAGAACCAGCCGCAGCAGTAACGCCAGCATCAGCACAAACTGCCACCAGCCGTGCCAAGCAAATGGGAACTAGCAGTATGACGCAGCATCGGATGCAACCACCACGGGAGACCCACAGACACCCACGATCTGACGACCTTACACTGTCCTGTGACCGTGTGCTAGTACCTTGTTCACGTGTGCAACACACACAGCCGCCGATTTGTAGTGGTCCAGTCCTTCACATACCGTCCATGCCCCCAATGGGTTGGACCACCAGACACCTCCTTTTCAGTCACCAGCGCGGACCACAGCACACGCGCACGCCCACCCGCGCGCGCGCGCGCGCGCACAAACACATACACACACACACACGGTCGGCGCGACAAACAGAGCATACACACACGCGCGCGCGCCCTTGACTGAAGGTCCTCGCAGACGTCACACACCCGCAGGCCCCCAGTACAGAAGCGGGACGTAATAATGGTAGACACAGTCACTGTAGAATCCTCCAAAATCACGAGAATGTCGTCCACTGTGCCCAAGACGTACACGTCCTTCTGCTCTTTGTGCGGCGTGACCACGAACTCCACGGGCTTGCCCTGACCCCCTCCGATCCAAGTGTTCTGCACTTTTTTCAGCAGCTCCTCCAATGCTGCCTCTTGCGTGGCCGTATTGGACACCATCTGAATCTCTTCTTTGAGGTCCATCACCTGCGACAATGGCAAATGGTCAAGCAAATGGCCGGATGCAGCCCCGAAAGAAGAAATGCACAACAACACCCCCAGACCCCCATGATCGCTGGTTATGGAGCACACAACTCGCGCACAGCTTCTGCAGCTACACGTACCCCTGCAGCTCTATCAGCGCCTCAGCAGTGGAACATCCCTGCCTCTCTACATCCCTACATCCCGACACTACACACTCCATCAGCACCCCAACGCTGCATCATCCCGAGGCCACACACCTTCAGCTCTATCGGCGTTCCAGCAGTCGAACGTCCCTGCAACACACACCTCCAGCCCCACCTGCACCCCAACACTGGAACACCCCTGAACCACGCACCATAAGCCCACACCATCAGCCCCATCAGCACTCGGCCTCACACACATTCCGCTCTTGCAGCACCGCAGCACTGCACCTCCCTGTGCCACACATCTTCAGCTTCATCGGCACCGCACCCCTACACCACAGCACCCCAACACTGGAACATTCCTGCGCCACACGCCGTAGGCTGTACCAGCACCCCAACAGACGGAAATCCTCCATCCCCGGGGGGGGGAGACCCCTCGGTTCTGGACGCCAACTACCCCCCCAACTAACTGTTGGCCGGAGGCCCCTACGGGGGGAGGGGGGGGGCAGGGGTAGTTGGCGTCCCAGGACCCGCGGAGTCGCCCCCCCCCCCCCCCCCGTGCCTCCATCCCACACCTTCAGCTCTATCAGCACCCCGAGGGTGTAATCGGGATCTCTGGAGATCTCGCGGCCCACAATCTCATCGATGGCCTGATGGTGATGCTTCTGGAGCGTGGGATTCCGGAGGCACTGAATGACCGGAACGGTGAGCTTGAACTCGTCGACCAGCGCCCTGAGCTTGGGCACGACGGGGTTACCGGGCAGACTGCGGCCCACTTGATTGACGATTTTGCTGTAATGCATCACCTGGTCAGAGACCTGAGGCGGGGGTGCAGTCTGGGGCCCTCTGTTCATCAGAGGAACACGGCAAACCGAAAATGTGCACCGGGGAGCACAGCAATGGTCGGGCAAACACACACACAATTTGCGAATGCACAGCACAAAGCGTTTTTGGCTGAGTGAAGACTCCTCGTCAGTTGGTCATCAGACAAGACAAACAGAGCATGTCTGACGCCAATAGGCGCCTTTCTGCAGGTGCAACAAGAGGAGCATGTCCATTTCGAAAAAAAAATAGACACTCAGAAAGCAAACACACACACGCGCACGCGCGCTCGTCCAGGGAGGGGGAATTTTTGTACGGGGAAAATTTCATGGGGGGGGGAATTTCGCCACCTTTGGAATCCCCAAAGCGCCCACACCCAACCGTGCAAGCCCATGCTCCGCTCAGAGGCAGAAAGATTTGCAAGTCAAATGGCCACTGAAAACAGCATCACTTCACAACATCTGAAAGAGTCTGCTGTCCCAAACACTGGCCCAAAAGCCACGGATCCACAGAATGCAGTGCCATTGGCACCTTCACTGCCCTGCCGACACCCCTACATTTCGCCACCTGCCATAAAGACGAGATCCTCCCATGGAACTATCACCGCCCGAAATTTTCCGTCGCCCTGCAAAGCAAAGCAGAGCAACAAAATGGTTGTCTGTGTGCAGTGCCTTGTCATGCCTTAAACGACAAGGCGACCAGGCGCCCACACAATCACACACATACCAAAGGCACTCAGCAAAATGTAGAGCGGGCGCAAATAAAAGACAAACAAAAGCGCTGCGTGTCTGCGCTCGCACACACACTCAATCTGACAAATATGTGCATGTTGTAGCTCAAGCTGAGTGCACACAGTCCATCAGGGGAGGCGTCCGACAAAAAGGATGTCGCAGACCGTGTCATGCCTTTCTGGAACAAGTAAGGCAGCACAAGGAGAAGATCCATCGCCCGTCCGCACCATACAGCTCTGCGGGGCAAGGCCCATTGGTGGCTCATACGCTGGTGCCCCAGCATCGCCAGCTGGCGGCCGACCGAGAGGTCAACGAGTCGCATACTCTGTGCATGGGTGGGTGGCCCGGTACCAACCTCCAGCATCAAGATGGCCGCCGCTTCCCCCCCCCCCCCCCATCAGTACAGATATTCATCCGGGAGGGTGGCGGTACAGCATCAGTACAGACCTCGTCCGGATTGATGGAATTGAAGCGGGTGGAGATCCATTCAGTGGTGATCTTCTGCCATTCCCTCAATGCAGTCCACAGCTTGTACTTGTCTTGGACATCACGCGAAACATCCAATATCTCTTCGATCCGACTGACGGCCAAACCAAACAGCTCCTGATAATTGGTGTAGTCCCGCTCCTTGTTCTTGACGTCCTGCCGGTGCAGAGGGGGATGCACCGGCCGGCACAACGCACGGGCCCTACAGCTCGCACAGACCTCGGGCCGACAGGGGACGCAGTAGTCGCGAGGTCGCAGCCCCACGAGTACTGCGATGAACTGCAGCAGCTGTTTGGCGGGAGGTTGTGCGTTGCTGCACAGACCAAGCGCCCAGCGTGCATGCATGCGCACGTGCATGCGCGCGTGTGCGCACACATGCGTGGGTGTATGCTCAAGCTCCATGATAGGGAGGGCAAGAGCCTTCTGCATTGTAGTTGCACACCGGGTTCCTTTGTCATCAATTACCTCTGCCCCCTCCCCCAGTGGACCCCCGGTCCACCCGTGGCTGAGATACAAGAACAGAAGCTAACAACAACAAAGCAGAATAGTCTGAAGGCCAGCCTGATTTCAGGTCATATCAAGAGGGAAGGCAGTAGCACACCACACCAACCTTGACCGGACGCCATGACAACGGCCTCCCTGCAGCCTAATCAGGTCCACTCCTTGGGGTCGCAGGTCTTATCTAAGCTGATTACCCTGGAGTCTCCTGCAGATCCAGATCCTCTCAGCTGAGCCCTTGCCTTGCTTAGAACCACCTAGGGGTTGGGATGATGCAACTTCAGTCCCCAACCTTCCAGGCGTGCCCATTGCTAGGCCTCGGTGCGTCGCTCAATGGTGCTGCACGCTACGCTGTCACATGGTGGCAGTCGGTTGTTCTGGGGTCGATAGGTTCCATGCCAAGATCGGACTTGCCAAATTGGAGGGACAACAGGGGAACACTGGGAAAACGGGGAAAAGCGGGGGGAGACAAGGGCAAAACGGGGGGAAACGGCGGTAAAGTGAACAGGGTGAGAAACAGGGAAAGGGGGGTTGAACGGGGAAATTGGGGGGAATTGGGGGAGGGAGGAGGCTGAGATGGCAATCACAGATGAGCGCTCATGGTGAAAACAAAGCATACGCAGTTTGGCGAGATACAGCACACATTGCTGCCCATGCCCCCTCCCACCAACTTGGCCCACATCAACACCAATACCCACACCATTCTTGGAGGTCCCCATCATTGTCCTGTGCTTGGCAAGAGCCTGACCTGTGATCCAAGGCTTGGAGTCAGGTTGGTAGTGACGAAAGGGATTTCGATGTAACAAACATTTTGATGCCGCATGCTGCACAACACCCCACATGTGCGGTGGAGGGAACAGGAGTCCGGCGTTGCTCCTCCTCCTCCATCAGACCACTAGCTGTTTTGCGGCACCTGCAACAGCTGCGCAAAGAGCTAAGGGTGGTGCGCTCGAAGGCGCCAACGTGGGTGACTTCTGTGCTCACCCACAACGACGTGTTGCATCGAGTGCATACAGTCGCTTCGGAACATGAGTGCGCCATGTGTCCTCTTGCACCTGTTCCCTACTGCTACATCTGCTCCTGGGGCGATCAGAGTACCATATTTTGGTTCGTGTAGCAAGAAGCAGTGTTCTTGCCTCAACTGCAAGGTTTGTCACTGATTCGTACTTTTGAGAAAAAACGTCATTCGTACATATTCGTACATTTTCGTACATATTCGTACATTTTCGTACATTTTCGTACTGAAAAAAAGGCCAAGTCCAGGTGACCTGCCGAGCCCAAAATCGTTCCTTGGCACACAAACAGAACACTCAACGGCACACAGGCATGGTCTGGCACCGGTTTGGTAATTCACAACTGCAAGTGCTTGTGTCTATTCCTTGGTGAACCTTTCCTCCACATCACCGTTACAAAACATTGCCACGGCAGTGGCTGAAAGCAAGGCTCATCTTTTGCCTATTTTTGGCATCAATGAGCCCTGCCAAGCTGAAGGAACGCTCCACAAGTGCAGCCGTCGTTGGAAACCATATGTATGGTGCAACTGCATCATATATCAAGGTGCCACGGGCTTGCCAGAACGTATCAATATGATGATGACTGTGAACCCCGTGTCTCTCTAACTGTGTATACCTGTGCCACTCTGAGGCCAACAGTGCATTGACCTTTTCTTTCCTCTGTTTCATGTCATCGTCATCATCAGGGCTGGGTTCCATGCCCAGTAAATCTAACACAGAAGACCATGGTGCCTCCATGGTGCCTCCATGGTTGAAACATACAACAGGGTATAGTCAAACGCACCCCCACCCCCTTCTCATCAGGTGTCCCAGAATCCCAAAAACCAAGAAACCAGAGGGCACTGAAAACCCCAATGAACACCCCGCAAAACCCCAGTGAGTCGGCAGTTCAAATCGGCAAAATCGTCATATCCATCATTCCCGCTATTCGTACATTTTTGTACATTTTGGTACCTATTCGTAATTCCCGGTTCTCCTCTGATTCGCACTTTTTCGTACTTTTTCGTACTTTTTCGTGTACGAATGGGCGACATACCCTGCTCAACTGTGTGTGCCAATCAAGTCCAAGTTAGCTTTGCCTCATTATTGCAGAGACATTCTTTGGCTTGTGTATTTGGCTTGGGGGCCTGCCCTGGGTCCCCACAAGTCCCTGGGTCCCCACAAGTGGGCAAACTAGCTACATAACTATTGCAATCTTGGGGGTCGCCAGAGTGGGGATGAAAATCGAAATGGCTACATAAGCCCTGCCGTGTTGGGGGCCGACAAGTGGGCAAAGTGGCTGCATAACGGCCGTCTTGGTGGTCCCCAGGGGGTGTATCACAACCGCGTGCCGCGCACTATTTTTGCGGTGGATTTACCGGCAACGGTTGGCTGTTGCCAAAATGCCCCATGAGGAGAGCAAACCCTTGGATACAAGACCTCCGTAAAAACCCCTCCATCTTGCCCATTCCGGCGCCTCCCAAGGCGAAAATGCATATGGTGGCCCATTGGGACCAACCACCCGAATTTGATGTGTGCCTGCCTGCCCTCTTGGGGTCGCCAAAGCAGGGCAGAAACTCACAATGGCTACATATCTTTAGCGGTCCTGGGCCCCATACGGGAATCAAAAACGTAAACCAAAATAAACGTAAACTTGCAACACCCTGAATCATGGGGCTGCACACAAATGTGCCACTGGGCACCATGGCAATGTGGATTGGCTCGTTCCCCTGCAAGGTGACTTGCTGGCGCAACATTGTGTGCTATCTTCTTATTATCGTCTTGCATATGTCTCCCTGTGTCACCCAAATGTGGCCATGTAGTCACTACTGATTGCCCACCTGGGTGGCGACATTGAAGGGGAAAGTGTGTTGATTTGAGTTGATTTTGAGCGTCACTGTGCAACAGGTCTCCTCAAGGCCCGCCCCAAGCAGCTGGCCACTCTGGTAGTGCCCTAACGGTTGGTAGTTGAAAGCGCCGGATGCAGGGTCGGGAGTTATAACGACCCAGCGGTCTTGTCCGTAACAAGCCTGCAGCCATAAGAGATATCGCCGAATAAAGCGAGGATGCTTTTATGTTACGCCGAGGGTACCACAAGCAATGGTTTGATGTGTAGAAGATAGCATGGCTGCGCCTTGAGACATACTTGCAGCTCCGTGCTCAACTCGGTCACATAGGCAATGACCTCTTCCATATCACTGTCCTCCTCTTCAATCATTGGGTTGCGGGCCTTCTGCTGCACTTCCAGTGTTCGGGCCCGCAACTGATCCAAGGCCTCCTCAATATCCAGAGCAAACCGTCGGATTTGGCCCTCTTTCGTGTCCTCGGTGACCCCCAAAACCATGCGCAGCTTGTGCATGTGCTGTACAGTGCCGGTGCTGAAGGACATGGAATCGTCCGCCGGGATCTGAATCCAATGAAAGCAAACGCTACGATACTTCATGACACAAAGGTGGCCACTCAAACAGGGGTGCACAGGAGTGCAGAGGGGGCATACAAAAAAGGTTCAAATGGCGTCGATTGTGTCAAGGGCACAGAGCAAAAAATTGGGTCATATTAATTTGCATATAGGGGGAGGGGGGGGGGGCATGCACCACATGCGCACCTCCAAAAACTACTTCACTGGGAAAGCGCCCCATGCATGAAAATAGCCCAACAAATAGGCATCAACCACAAACTTAAGACACAGATTGGCGCTGTGACTGTGTGGGTGGGTGGATGGGTGGTGGTGGTGGTGGAGGTGGGGGGCGGCGCAACTAAATTAAGAAGATACACCAGCATGGGTCAGGGTGACTCAGTCTGGATCATACCTGAAGCTAACACCTGCCATGGCAGGTGTCGGCAGGTGGTGGCAAAATTTTTGGCAGGTGTCGGCAGGTGTCAAACATGTGGCTGGTGGTAGACATGCGGCATACACACACACAGACAGAACATGGGCATAGGCGCCTTTTTGCAGCACAGGGTATGGTGTGACCACAGAACCATTGTATGTAAAAGAGAAATGTATCTTGGACTGATGGATTACGGACTGCACATGATGTAGCACAGCCCGGACCAGCAGATGCCACAGGCTCCTTCACCTCTGATACCTCAGGCGTCTCTGGGGACTGGGAATCTGCCCATGGGCGCTGGTTTCCCACCCGATGGCCTGGTTGGAAGATAGCAGACATGATCTGAAGTCTGTACAAGGACGGCGACTACAGGGCACAATACTGTGCACTCAGACCACAGAACAGTAACATGAACAACAACACACTGCTTTGCATGCACACCACACAACCCGGCAGGTGGCGGCAGGTGTCAAGAAAGTTTTTGGCAGGTGTCGGCAGGTGTCAGGAAAATTTTTGGCAGGTGTTAGCTTCAGGTATGGTCTGGATGCTCGGCCTTTCTGTGGTGAGACCTCATAAAAAAACAGACAAATGCAAACCAGAGGTCACGCACTCCACCGTAGGGCATAAGTGCATCTTTATTCCCTATGCCAAACCTGGTTGAACCTCAAGACACACACTGTGTCTGAAACAGAAACGGCGGGAGGGGGGGAGGTTCAGTGCAAATATGCACTGGAACGGGGGGGGAGCCCCCCCCCCTCCAGGGCACCCAGCCTACGCTCAGCCACTGCCCCCCTTGACCCCCAGCGCTAGCCTCAATGGCATTTGTAACCGACAGTAACCGCCCCCAACCGCTTTGGCAACCTCCTCCAACCGCCTGTCTGACCGCTTCCGGGGCCGCCTCTGAGGTCCCTTCCCTTCTAAGGCATCCCTGGGTCAGTGAGAGGGTGTGTTGCGCGGAATCGGGTGGTTGGGGAGGGTTGGGTGGTTGGGTGTACGTAGGTGTGCGTGTGCGATGGGGGGGCAGCCAACCACAAGGGCTGTGGCACAGCGCACGAGGCTTCAAAAGGTACACATCCAATGGAGGGTCACCGGTGGGCAGCTCGACTCTTTCGACGCAAAGAGAGAGCGGAACGGCCTCGTATCGCCGCCCAGTGGGAGGTGGATGACGGCCGTTTGGAGCCCCCCCCCCGCAGCAGCGGCGGGGGAGGGGGCGGGCCTCCGGTTGAGGCAAACGGTCGGCCGTTGCGGGCCAACCCACGGCCGTTGCACCCGGACGTTCCTCACCCAAACACGAAATCGCGCGTCGCCCCAGAAACGCGCGGCCACTGAGGGCGGACCTGAATCTTCTCCGTCTCCATCAAATTGTACAGTTCCCGGAGGTTTTCAAAATCCGACTCCACCACGTGCATGCGCTCCTCGACCTGCGCGAAGACACAGGGGGGCCACTGGGAGACGGAGTTCATGGTTGGACGGGGCCACGCGCGGGCGGCAATCAGTGTGACCCTGAGGCAGGGGGGGGGGGGGGGCGACCGCCCGTTTGCAGTTGGTGGCTGAGATACGGTCATCGATGGTGGAGGATTTGGCGGGTGGTGGTGCGCAACGTATCGGCCGGCATCACCGGTTTGCGCTTTGGCAAAATCAAGTCTCAAGACGCTTCTTGCAGCTTTGTTGTTTTCCCCAAAAATAAAGTCTCAAAAGTCAAAATCAATTCTCAAAACTCCTTTTGTAGCTTTGTTGGTTTCCCCAAAAATCAAGTCTCAAAACTATTATTGTGGCTTCGTTAGTGTTCGTCAGGCTAACGGGTTGCGAAATTGCGCATCTTCATGATGTGTTACAGTTCCGAGCAAATTCGGAGCAAATGCTAACCACAAAGACATTTCTATTTCCGTTGATC